>WBMV01008696.1:414509-488763 GCA_013396655.1 Campylorhamphus procurvoides
ATAAAAAAATAGAAAGAAGAAGAAGGGAAGGGCCAGGTGAGATGCTGGAGACAAGGGGTGTGAGTGGGCTGGCTGGCTGCAGGAGCAAACCAAGCACTTGTTGTGAAATGTCCTGACCCAGGACCCAATGCTACTGCATCCACATCTGCCCCAAAGTGCCACCAAAAAGTGCCTTTCTTCCCCACCAGCCTCAGGTCCACCATGAAGCAGAGGTTTAGATATTGGCTCCGTCCTGCCATGAGAGACCAGAGGAGAGGGGATAAAGTTTGGGAATGAATGGACGATGCTGTCCCAATTCACAACACTGACCCTGTGCTGTTTTCTAACCCAGGGGAGTTCAAGTTGGTTCCTCTCAGACATGCTGAATTCTTCTCTCCTTTGCACCTGCAGAGCCCATGCCCAGACCTGGGATCTCAGCCTGGTCCTGTGGCATGTGAAGGGATTTGAAAAGCTGTAGTTAGATGATGTTTGGTAGCTGAGACACAGCCTGAAACCCAGAAATTGCCTTATCAGCGTGATGCTGGCAGCTGCTTCCCAAGGGGTGTCCCCCCAGCCCAGTGCTGTGCAGGATGATGTCTGTCTCCAGCAGGGATACAGGGGAAAAAATGGTATTTCAGAGACACATCTGGCTTCTCACCTGCTCTGTGACTTCCCCATCACAGAGCAAACCACACTGATGGACTCAGGTGCTGCAGCTGACCCAGGGCCAGGTGTCCCAATGCAAACCATCCCCTCTCCCTCCAAACACCCGGGGTATCTTTGCTTTCCTGTGCTCCTGGCTCTGCAATCCCATTTTAGAGAAGTCCTTGGCAGAAGGGCAGGACTTGAGGCTGATCAGCACACAACTGTTGCTTATAAAATCTAAAATAAAAACAACATCAAGGGAAAAGAGTGGGTTTGTATATACATGTGTCCTCATCAAAGAAAGACAAAGCCAATCGCTTTTAAGCATGGAGGACTTTTAATTCTCGGGGATTTTTTCCCCTTCCAGAGGCAATGCATGAACTTCACTGCTGGAAATAGTGTGGACCCAGCTGACTGAGACCAAGCATCGCAAACCTGCTATTAGATGCTCCTTGATTTTTGGGCTCTGGTTTGAGGGCACATTACTTTACTTCAGCTCTGGAGTCTGAGGCTGCCCCTTTTGAACTGTAAGAGATGGCCAAAGAAAATAACATGTGGTTATTGTTCAAAAAGTCATCATACCAGAAAAGTATATGATCACTTAAAGGCAACATCAGAGAGCAAAGTCTTCTGCTGGCTTCATCCAAGGCCTTGGCTAACCAGCTAATTCCATAGTGATATTTATGGCTTGTATATAAAAAAGAAAATGGTCTGAAATCCTGTGGCTGTTTGGTACCCATGTCTTTAATGTTTAACTGCTTATTCATTCTAAAAAGTGGGGTTTAATAAGACAGTTATTGTATGTTATTTAAATACCAATTGATTATTAAAAACATATTTATTTATAACTGTAAGTTATAAAGTACTTGGGGAAGTGCAGCCAATCAAATCAGTGGATTGCCTGATGAATATCCTTTTCTAACCCCATCATTTTATATATAGAAAAGAGGTTGACTTATGCAGCAGGGATAAAACTAACTTAACTGCCTTTATGGGTCATTTCTTTCTTAGATGAATACTTGTAACTCCCTCAAATAGTAATAGGACCTTTGCTTTCCAACTGAGCAGAAAATAAACAACCCTCACCGTAGGGGCTCTGCTGCCTTTTGGGGGCCTCTGAGCAAGGGGAGGTGGGGGCAGATGAAATGTTCTCTGCTCTAATAGTGCATGCCAAAAATATTCCTGAGTAAGATCCCCTTTCCCTATTTCCTGACAAATGCTGCCCAGAGGGTCCTGTGGGTTGCACTGGTGCCTGCCAGCAAAGCAACACTCCATACTGGCCACCCTGTTGAGCAGTGGCAGAGTCTTGTTCCTTAGTAATCCCACCAGAAATCCAGACTGATAATGGATAGATCTTTTCCAGACTTTTTTCACACCAGCCTTTTCAGATGTTTTTTCTCTTACATATGTTCCTAATTCTTGGTGGCTTTTTCACCTGAGAGAATAAAGACGTTGCAAGCTAGAACAAATGGGAAGGGCTCATCTCATCCCTCCCTTCCCTTTGGGGTTGATTTCTTTTCCTGCAGTTTGTTTTACCTTTATTATTATTATTTTATTTATTTCCCCTGGTTAAATGATATGATTACTGAAGGCTTGGAGGGAGAGAAAAAAAAAAGGTAAAAAAAAAGGTGGGTCTTTCCTGACTCCTTTCCTAAATGCAAAGTGCAGCTGCTGCTGCAGAGACAGGTTCTGCAACTCCAACAAGCTCTCACAGCACAGCAGGCCTGAACCACAGCCAAGTAAGAGAAAATCTGATATGGTATTTATGTCTCTGTTTAGGGAAATGAACCCAAAACAAGGGGGTAGCCAGAGAGAAGACAAGGAGCGAGGGGAGAGGAAACTTGTTCCTTAGGAAAGAGACAAAAGCAAACAAAAAGGAAGCCTGTTGAAGGTGGGCTCCCAAATAAATAACAAATACTTTGAAATCCTGTATCCTGGTGGCTTTACAAAATAACTTTGCAAGGAACTTGGCTTGTTTTGCCTTTGTGAGCCTCGTTAGTGTCTGAGGGTTCCACACCAAGGTGTCATAGCCCCGGCAGGTATCAATCAGCACGGCTGCCCTGAAATCAATGGAACTACATCCACTTACACGAGATCCAGGTCCAGGAACAACAGACACCTCCCTGGGAGGTGTGTTAAAGCCAGGGTAAAGCAGCAGACCCTACTGCACCAAAGTGCTTTGCTTTCCACAGGTCTCTCTTTTTACCTTGTTCATTCTTTTAAAATATTGATGTTATTTTCCAAGATGTATTCTGATTCACTATTACAAATGATTTACAATTAAGAGAGCTGTTGACACAATCCCTGTTCTATTGTATCTTTTCCTCTTTTAGTGTAGTGAAAAATCTATTCCTAAACAAGACAATATCGTTCAAAAGATCTTCATTATATTTCAACAGCAATCTCGCTTTTGTTGAAAGAAAATACATCTGTTTATTAATTAAGAGGAATTTGCTTATGTTAGTTCCACTGAACAAACACTTTGTTTGGCCACATGAGGCCAAATATTTTGAATTTTCCTTTGCTGCAGGGTGAAGCCCTGCTGTTATTGAAGTGAAGGCTTTTCAACTCAGAGCAAAAAGAAGTAATGGGCCAAATCTTACAGATTTTATGGACACCTCTGTAACCTTCCACATATTTCTAAGGTACCCATTCACACCAGTATCTGAGCTCCCAGTGAACCAGTTTTTATGAATACTTGGCCTGGGAAACCTTTTCTCTGCCCACAGTCAGTGAAAAAATTCTGTTTTCTTCTTGCAGTGTGCTCAAAATTTCATGCTAACAAATTTCGGTCAGCCAAATTCCCAAGGTTTTCCAAGTTGTTGGCATTTCTAAAGCATAATATGAAGTCGATAGTACAGCCCATTGATGTAATTTCTCACCTGTGCCACTGCCCAAGGAAGGCTGCAGAGGTCTTGCTGCGGGTCTAAACTTTCCTGGAGTGAGATGAGCGGGAAAATCTCATCCCAAAAACTAGTCCAAGTGTCAGCTCGGGATTTTCCCCTGCAATGAAGAGAAAGTTTCTGCCCAAGTCCAGGCTGGTTTGATTGCTTTTGTCCTCATTTTGCTGAGAGAGCCTGGTGTCAGAATGGGCTGGAGGAGAGGCTGCTCGTCCTGCCAGTTATGTGGTAGCTTTATCAGATCCCCAGAAGAAAAATAGTGCATATTGTGCCAGGAATAAAGCCCTAGTTCCAGCAGGTTTGTTGCTCTTGAAAGACAACAGTTCCAGTTTGAACAGGATTTGGACCTTGACCCAGTCCCAGGCTGGCCTTCAGCAGTGCTGGAGGAGGGTTGGATTTAGAAAATCTGATTGATTTTACAACTCTGGTTTCACTTCAGACGTATATGTGGAAAGGGTCTGGATGGATTTATATTGCACCTCAGTGAGTCTCAGCATTGCTTTGTGGGGGGCTCTGCACAGGCACGTCGTGCTCAGCCAGCTGCTGCTCTGACTGGGTTTTAGTGCAGCCAAAGCCACCTGAGTGCCGTGGCAGGAGTTCAGATTTATTTTTTGGGACATCCATAATACCATTTACACTTATTAACAGCGTCACAGTGACATCTGGTACAGTAACTGTGGACAATTATGTAAGACAAAGGGTGAAATAACTTCACCAAAAGGCAAAAGCTGAAGCTCTCCCAGTTGTGCATTGAATGTTCCTGTGGGCTCTCCACTTGCTCTTTTCAGACAATGGTTCTTGGCTGGCTGGGTTATTGTATATCACCTCTCTAACCTGTTGTATTAATTTCCATTGACTGTGAGAAGAACTTGTCAAATAAGGAGGAAAAAGGAGGGGGAGAATCTTTTAATCCATAAGGCACAGTTCTTAAAAGCACCTTGTTGTGTAGTAGCTGCACACAAGTGAAGAATTTGTCAAGAATACAGGGCTGCTGCTAATTGTCTGAATAAATTACAGCTTTGGAGCCTGGAAGCCACAAATCATGTCATTGTAGCACTAAGCCATTCCTTTATGGAATTGGTCTTTTATAGCCTGGAAAAAAACTTTTTAGAACACTGCCCTGCAGTAAAAATTAGGGAGAGAGGGAGAGGGAGAGACTGTGTGTGTGTCCATGGGGAGGGACGTGAGCAGAGTAGCTTTGTAGGCTCCCAGCAGCTGTCCCAGAGAGCAGGGCTCCCAATCTGCTCACCTTTTACACCAAGTCATCTGAAGGAGCAAGACCACAGCCCTTTGGAGTGCTGAGAAATAAGAGAAATAGGCAGGATTAAAGAAAATTTTTCTGGTTGAGGGAGGGTGGCTGGTTGTCACTTCTGCAGTAAGGATGTCAGGCTTATTCCTCCTTGGACCATTAGGGCCAGCCAGCCTCAAAAGAAAATATTAAAATATATGTGACTAAGCACATACTACAGATTCATATGACATTCACTTTGTTGCAGAGGACTTGCAAAAAGCTCTATTGATTGTTCTACCCATCTAGATTTCTTTTTTTTTCACAAGTGTGGAGTAGCAGGTACATGTTGCCTTTGTGTTGCAGGCACTTGGCCATTCTGATTTTTCCTTCCAGCTTTAGCTGTGGTAGAAGAAAAAGGAATAAAGGACTTTGTCCATTTTCTTCTGAAGTATCTGGTTTCAGACTGTGGGTTGAGTCCTGCTCTCACTGTTGTCATTTGAAAGCCTCCTACTGAGTTCAGCAGTCTTTGGATGGAGGCAAGTCCATGAGCAGTAATCCAGTGTGGCACGATCTTTAAAGGGGAGTTTAGTCCTGTGTAAAGAATGACTCTTCGAGATAATTCCCAGTTCATACTGTGAACTAGACAATAAAGTGGAAAGTGCTCCCTGGAATTTCCTTAAGGCAAGCTGAAGCTGTGCTCAGGCTCTTTCCCAGTTTATTAGTAGTGTTTGGCAAAGTACCTCAGGCTCCTTTGCAGACCACAGTAATTGGTTAGCAGACACCAGAGGACAGGCTGCCTGATAAAATTCAAAGTCTGTAATGAGGCAGACAGGCATGATAACACAGCAATAAATCACAGCCGTTGGGGCATATTCCTGGGATGGCTGGCAGAGGGGTTGCAATCAGAAGGCAAGAAGGACCTGTGGCTCCATGTCTTATGCCCCTTCGTGGTCAAATCTCATCCTGGATCCTCTCCAGGTGTCAGTGCAAAAGCAGCAGTGAGGCTCACAGTAAAGAGACAGTAACTACAGAGGAAATGCCAGACAGGAGATGGGCTCAGACTTGTTCAACAGAGGATGCACTAAAAAAAAAGTTATTATATTCTTCAGGAAGTTTAGTTCCTAGACCAACTATCCATTAGTGCACTACATGAATAATTAATTGCAATCCTGCCACTTGCCTGGGATCATTCTCTGCACAACCCAAAAGTGACATGGGATTAACACACGGTGCTGATTCAGTAAGTTGATGAAATCCTCAGCAAAGTTGATGAAAAAGTCTCAATGTCATCAGTGGTTCCAAATGCTCAATATCTGCTTGGGACAAAGAGTGTGGGGTGTTTTGCACCAATAGGGGAAACAGCTGCTCTTCCCACACATCCACCCCTCCCTTCCTTGTTTCAGGAAACTCCATGGACAGGCTAGTCCATGTGCCAAAGACAGTTAATGAGGAGAAAGCAGTTCTTCCACCAAAACCACAGCAAATCATTAGCTTTAATGCATAACTACTTACTTAGTAGTTCTGTTCTTCAGGACACGCCTTTCCTTGCCAAAACTCATGCTAAAACTTTAGCCCTGTCTCCAAATCTGGCAAATCCCAGCAGATTTCTCCATCACTGCTAGTTTATAAAGTTTCTTCCACCTCCCTTAGAAAAACTGGGTAGGCAAAATGCTGACATAGCATGAAGAGCAAGTGTGACAGTTTTGACAGAGAGAGGCAGATGGCTGGATCCAAAAGTACCAGCCTCATATACAGGGGTCACAAACTCAACTCCCATGCTTGAGTTCTGTGGTTTGCCTTTCAAAGCGTGGAAAATTCCCTGTTTCGGAGTGATCTCCGAGCACTTACAGACACGTTTGGATGTGCAGGGCTGAGCAGTCCCTGGAGAACCCAGGTGCCAATAGACTCATTCCCTTTTATTGCTGAAATTACAGGATGAGTTGAGCCCAGCCTCTGATGATGCCAATATTGTTTAATGTTCTGTATTATGGATTTACCTGAAGGTGAATGATAAACTGCTCAATTCCTCGTGTGTTTTCTTTGATGTTCAGTGTTTGCTTGATGTTTATCATCACAGTTGTAACACAAAGTATGGCTTTACAAGAAAGGAGCACAATGGGGGATACCTGCCCCAAGGATTTGCACTGACCTGTGAGGCAGGCAGCAGAGTTTCGAGTCATCTGGAGCCCTGGATATCAGTAGGATGTTGGAGCAAGTCCAACAAGAGGTCATGAAGATACTCTGAGGGCTGAAGTACCTCTCTTATGAGGAAAATCTGAAAGTTCAGCCTGGAGAAGACAAGGCTTTAGGGAGACCTTATAGAACCTTCCAGTACCTAAAGGGGCTCTGAAAGAGATGGAGAAGGACTTTGGATAAGGGAATACAGTGATAGAACAAGGGGGAATGGTTTTAAACTGAGAGAAGGTGGGGTTAGATCAGATATTAGAATGAAATCCTTCCCTGTAAAGATGGGGAGGCCCTGGCACAGGATGCCCAGAGAACCTGTGGCTGCCTCTGGATCCCTGGAAATGTCCAAGGCCAGGTTGGATGGGGCTTGGAGCAACCTGGGCTGGTGGAAGGTGTCCCTGCCCATGGCATGTAGTTGGAAGTAGATGACCTAGAAGGTCCTTTCCAACTCAAACCATTCTATGGTTCTGTGGTTCTTTAAGCTCCCTGTACAATCCCCTAAGGAATTCAGGCCTCCTCATACCCTGTGTACCAAGGTGAGTTGCTCTGACACCCTTTAGGGACACTTCTGCAGCCCTGAACCCACACAACACCCCTGCACCTTTGGGCAGGTTTATCCCACTTGCACAGCTCTCTGGTGTGAAAGTACAGGCCCTGCACT
Organism: Campylorhamphus procurvoides; assembly: GCA_013396655.1. Lineage (NCBI taxonomy): Eukaryota > Metazoa > Chordata > Aves > Passeriformes > Dendrocolaptidae > Campylorhamphus > Campylorhamphus procurvoides. The sequence goes on from WBMV01008696.1 coordinate 422,113, forward strand.
GCCACGTGGCTCGGTGACCATGTCTCCATCCTTGTTCTTCCCCCAGGTTGCCACTGGAGCTGGCCTTGCTTCTTCTGCATGGAATTTTTCCTGTGGACTGTAATGGCACGTTTGTCTCTGGTTTCACATTGGTATAGTGCAAACTAATTCTTTTGGCAGATTTTTCCACTGTCAGTGGGGGTTCGAATGGTACATTATCAATGCTCCTTACCCTGATGATGCATAGAACCAATCCATCATTAGAGCAAGAGTGTGCTCTGATGATGGATTAAAATAATTTATCATACGAACAAGGGGCTATAATGTAACACCATCAAAAGATGGCACCATGCAGAGACAAACAGATCAACGAAGAAATTCAGTAATGCTCATCCAATCAAGTGGATCTGCTGCCAAGAGGCTCTTCTACAGCAAAAGTTTGGCAACCTGCAAAAATATCATTATTCTCCTTGCTGAAACAACTCCTTGCTGTAATGGCAGTGATTTAAGGATTTTCCATTTTGAACAACAAAGGGAGCCTCCCACTGCCTGCCATCCCCTTTTTGGGACTGAATATTCCAGGTACAATCACAGATCCTTTTTGCCCTCTGCAAGTCTTAATTTTTCCCATAATCAGATGCAAATATCACAGCTATTTTAACCATCAGTCCAGCATAGCTTTGCTGCAGCATGGTTAAGTGACTGAGAGAGGATTTAAAACTCAGGAGACAGGGTTTTATTCTGAGCTTTCTCTTGGAAGCACTACATCTGTAATTCAGCACTTCATTCCTGTCTGCTGCACATTTGCTTAACTGTAGCCATATGTTTACGTGGATTCTGCAGACCTCTGTTAAATTAAGGATTAACTGAAACACCTATTTAAATGCCTTCCTGGACATAAGTTTATGGAATCTGGACTAAAAGCAAACATTGTACTAAAAGTTTAAGCAAAACTCTGAAGATTCTATTTCACTGCTCATGGACAACTGTATTTTGAGCTGCCTCTGAGAAATGGATTATCAAAGGTTCTCTGTCAGGTGAAATGTGATAGAAAATGGATCTGCTGAAAGAACAGAACCAATATTTCACAGAATCATAGAATAAATCAGGTTGTAGGGGACCTCAGGATGTCAGTCACTACATTTCTGTCTGGAAAGCAAATAGTATATGGATAAATAGAAAAAAAATAAAAATGAGAGTGATCTTAAACTTTCCAAGTGAATCCAGAGTATGTGCATCGAACGAAGGAGGCACTCCATAGAATGAATAAAAGTACCTCTGTGAAACATTGATTTTCCAGTCTGAATGACAGTGGTTGCCAGTCTTCCTATTACTGTAATTGCTGGCTAAATGAACTATAATTGTATTAAGTGGTAAATCTGAAATATGTATGTTCTGTAAAAAGGAGCTGAAGCATTGCAGACATAAAAATTTGATTTGCAGTATTTGGAATAAGTTCTGGGGGGAGGTTGGTTGAATGGAAACTGGTACAATAAAGTGAGTTAGCTGGGAGAGCTCTGGGTTTGTGAGGGGGTGTGTGGAGAGGGATGTCAACAGGCACCAATTTCAGGAGCCCACACTTCATCCCGTTGGATGGACAGGATGATCTGCATGTCCAGCCTGGCAGGCTCAGCCAAGCAGTTTCACCTGCCAACACCACAGCACAGTGTATGATGTGCGACAGGCCCTGGGTTTGGGAAATAAAAACTACTGGCAGCATATGTTTCAGCAAACTGAGAAACCATCACTGGCAGTTTGTGTTACAGGGACACATCTTGGTGCCCTTCGTGGGCAGTGAAAGGAGGCACCACAGCCAGGGCAGCTTCCAAAGAGAATTCTTTGGATCAGTGCTGTTCTTGGTACTATTTGCACAGAGCCCACATTTTTTGCCCTCAGTTCACCATTTCACTCACTAAACCCTGTAATTGCTTACATAATGTTGAACAAAATCATGGTGCATTACATGGTGCTTCAGATCTTTTTGCTGCCTTTTTCTGTGTCTTTGACTGTTGCCACTTTTCTTCATAATGGAAGAGTTACAGCAGTTTCAATATGACTTTTCATCTTGATATGAGAACTAATGATAGTAATATTTTTAAAAGTCAAACTGAACTGTTTTCACTTATCCAAACCAATTGCTGCAGCGTTTAGGTTTGCTAAAATTTGACATTTCAGAATCATATTTTGTTCTAAATTCAGATAGGAAAATTGTTTCCTTCCTGGGCAATTTAGGATATATTTGGGAATATTTGTGGATGCTGTGCTTTGGAATGTGACTGAGTATTAGCAAAGCTGAAAACAGAACAGAAAACCATCAGAATGCTGCCCAGGAAAATTCTGTTGAGAAACCCCATAAAATGGTAATAATATTCTCATGAAAAGTTTTCTGAGTAAAACCCCATGAAATGTCACCTCTCCTCCTGTTAGCCTCATGCAGTAGTGGGTAACCACATTCCTGCCCAGGAGGATTCGCTGCCAGTTTTTGCAACAATAGTGCAACAATACATATTATTTCCAGAATGGAAAGACAAATGAACCTTTGTGGAGAAACGCAGCAGAATTCCAGCAGCCATGAAAGGAAGGGCAGCCTGGCCATTGTTCTGGAGGATCTTGGCTCAGTCCTTGACACAGTTGCTGAAAATCTTACAGTAACATTATTGTAAGCAGCAGGGGAAAATAATCTACCCTCAAAATCTTGCTCGCAGTTCCCATTTCACCAGCAGCAAATTGATTGCTTGGTAGCCCTCCTTCCCTGTCTGGGGGCACTGGGGGAAGCCCCCTGCTCCCTCAGGTCTGTGCTGTCCATGCAGGAGCATCCAGGGCAGGGGCAGACCCAGGGCTGAGCTTTGCTGCACAGCCAAAGCATTCCTAAGACACGGCAATTCTCTGCCTGGGAAACAGCCCATTAGGACCACTGAAGCAGAGGTGCCAATTAAAGCAGCCCTTGGGGTGACCTCAGCCACCCTGGCAAATGCCAGCCCAGCACCAGGAACTGCTTGGATAATGGAGAGAAACTTGGACCAGCCAGGTGTCTTCAAGGTGAATCACACCTGGGCGTACAGAAGCTGAGACTGTCTCCAGAAAATGACAGAGGCATTTCCTCGTTTTCTTAAAAACTCTGTTTTACCTGAATCTGGTGGAAATTTTATTTCACCATGCTCTGAGACACTTGGGAATGCCAAAATGACTTTGCTAATCCACCACAGGGATTATTCAGGATCCAATCCCAATCCCTCAATCACAGAGAGGCTGGACATGTTTTCCATTAATACTGAGCTTGTTTATTCAAACTTCCTGTCCAGGCAGTCTCTGGGTAACTTGTTTGGATGGATGGATGGATGGATGGATGGATGGATGGATGGATGGATGGATGGATGGATGGATGGAAAAAAGTGTTTTCAAGAGAACAAAATTCTCCAAATGAACTCTAAGCAAGGATTTTAAGTGCTGTCCCTCCCTCCCTTCCCCCTGCCTCTTCTTAGTGTTTAATTGAGTCATCTGTAAGCATTTTGGTAGGTCAGGAATGCAATTAAATAGCCTGTCTATAGTAAAATATTTGAGCAGTAATACCTGATAAAATCATCATTATCTTGGAGTAATTGACCACATCAGATAATTAAGGTTCCTGAGGCAAAGCTTCACCCCCAAAGGAAGTTCAGTGATATTAGAGCAGAGTCAAGACTATGTTAGTGTTTCGATTATAAGCTTTATATTTTAGAGCTGTGTAATTTTATCAGTAAAATGGCTGTAGCCTGAAAATGTAGTCATGACTTGATCTTCTCTCATTTTTTTAATAACAGACAAGAATATAAAGTATGTTGGTTTAAGAGACTGAAAAATACCCTGCTGTAAAATGAAGTTTGAATAAGTCTCCACTTAAAAATAGGGTAAAACCCCCCAAGAATGGAAACATTAGATCTTATTTACAGCCTAGTGAATTTTCAGACTAAGAAGGGTATAAAAATTAGCCCAGCAGCTCTCCAGTACTGTGAATGCTTTCTTAGTTTGAGAGAAAGATAATTCTGACCTTGATGTCTTCATAGTTCTAAGTATTTTTTTTTCCTAAGCACAATCAGAAGAAGTTGCAAGAAGTAAAATATAACACAACAGAACCCTCTGGTCTCAGCTGTAAAAGTAGGACGAGTATTTCCCTCTCTCTCAGACATGTTGTAAGGAACAGCTTTGTCACAGAATTAGTCACAAATGAGACGTATCTTAAACTTCATTCCTCTGTGTGGAATGATAACTTTTCAGCATCTAGTAATTAACCATTTAGGGTTTTCTTCTGCTCTGTGAACCTTTGGGAGCAGAATGTTTCTTGTAAATGACCACCATTCGTGCCTCAGTTTCTGCTTTCGAACTCAAAGACGTGGAAAAGCACCAATGCTGGGATTTGAAGACTGTCACGTCCTACATCTGTCCAGCTAAGTAAAGCAGCAAGGCATGAGCTCAGAGCCTGGATCCTTTTAGTCCTCACAAACCAGTTGCTGTGTCTGCCTTGTGTTTGGCCCACAACAAGACAAAGAGACTCCAGCCCTCCTCGTGGGTACAGCCAAGCACAGGAGCAGGACTTTTCTCCCTGGCTCTGTCCTGTTTAGCAGAAGAGTCAGAGCAGCCATGACCTGGTTACTCTAGCAGATGAGCTCTTCACTTGTTTCCACTGTTTCTGTTCTTTGAATCAGTCAGGGAGAGCAGGGAAGGCACTTGTAACTTGTTTAAAGGGAGGCAAAAGTGATACAGATCCAAACATCATCCAAGTATGTAGGAATCTTGCCATTTAATACTCAGACCCAGGCTGGCTTAGGCATTCAGCATCTGATCAAATCAAGATCAGAATTAACTTTCTAGATGAGTTAAGAAGAACAGTGCCCAATTATATTGAAAAGATGAGGGGGGGAGTAAGTTGCCAGGGCTTACCGAGGGCTTGTTCAGATCAGGTCCAAAGCAGAAATCCCTTGGACTACTGCAGCTTTTTTCATTCCCAGGGCACATTGCTCAGAGGAGTTGTGGAGTTTCCCTCACTGGATGTATTCAAGAGCCATTGGGACACAATTCTGTGCCATGTGCTCTGGGATGGCCCTGCTTGAGCAGGGAATTTGGACCAGACGACCCACTGTGGTGCCTTCCAACCTGACCCATATTGTGATCCTGTGACTCATCTCTTTTTTGCCCAAACAAAGGACCAAGATATTCCTTTGTGATTTAAAACAGGGGTTTTTTCACTAAATGTTGGGAGTTCAGAGCAGGATGTTGTGTATATTGAAGCCTTTACATTTCTGTGCAATCAGTGGTACTGTTGCTATTTTGTGCTTTGCAGTTTCTTTTCTCTGGAGTCACTCTCAAACCTCTTTGATTTTTTTTTTTCTCTCAGTACCCTACAGGAATATTTTTTTGCTGCACTTGCTTTCTGATCTTTTTTTTCCTTTTTTTTTCTGAAAAGTGTCTTAATGAAAAATACGTACCAGAATGCTCCATGTGAGTAGCCTCCAATGGTGAAGATCAATAACAGTTTATTTGATCACTGACAGCAAATGCTCTTTCAATTAAGCAGGTCACATAAATAACTTTCTGGTTCCAACATTATTTGGAAAGGTTGAGTGTAAAATAAATGGGATTGGGTTGGTGTAGAAGTCCCTCAAAAGGATTGGAGTAAAAAGCCACTGAAGTACTTGGATGCTGATCCTTGCTTTGTCAGGCTGGCCCAAGACAGCTAAACTGAGTTTAGAACTCTGCACAGGCTACAGTTTTGTAGAGATTCTCCTCACTGTGCTGATTTTGAGAAAGATGAAGGTTTCTTAAGAAAATATATCCCATTCCAAAATTAAATTGTGTGCATGTGTATATGTTTTTACCCATTTTTATTTAATATAACTCCAAAAAAGATCCCATTTTGCCTCTGTCATCCCTACAGGTTTCTCTCATTATTATGGCCACGCTCATCTGTGTATCCCAGCCTGGGGAAGTGTTTATACTCACAGCAATGTAACCTCACTGTGTGTACATACAGACAGATTAACATCAAAAATACCAGGCCAGAGTCCACTGAAATCAGTCAGTGTTGTGGAAGTGAGGTCAGCATCCTTGTAACAAAAAGATACAGAGCAAAACATGGAAAATCCACCAGGAAAAAAAAGGCAGGAAGTTACAAATGACATTTTCTTGTTGAAAGCTTGGAAAAATTAAGTCTTCAAACAAGGAATAAGAAGAAAGCTGTATTTTCACAGCAGGGACCTGAACCAAACGGTGGGGATTAATGATCTTTAGGAGCATCCAATATTGAAATCAAAACCTAGAGTAACCTTTTGCAGTTATCCTAATTCACAAATATTATAAGCCCAAAACTTGATCAAAGCCCTTTTGGATATTTGACTGTTCACAAAGCAATAGCAATGATCCTTTCTTTCAGCTGAGGTTGGCTCTGCAAATGGTGCTGCTGTCCTTTCCCCTTTAATTTTTCCAATACCTGGTTTCTGTGAAACTGGTTGTGGGGGGAGAAACAGATTTTGCAGCTGCTGAGAAAAAGATCAGAGGCACCAACCTTGTTTAAAAATTCCACAATCAATTTAGGAAAAAAACAGTAAAACCCCAGGAAACTCCCCAACTTCACTAAGAAGTCCTCAGTTCAAAGATAGCTGCACTAGGAGGAATCCACAGGATCTGCCTGTCAATAGCGTTCTTAGAGAAAGAAATGTTGAGGGTGGTTTTTTTTTCCTTTCTCTGCCATTGAGAAACAACTTTATAACTGCAGAACAAGGTGAAACTACTAAGAGGGGCTGGTGGGAGAGGAGGATCAGGGAGGAAGGGAGTTCATGTCCTGAGGATGACTTGCCTCTGTGAACTGCTGCTGTTGATCTTGCAGCTGCTGAAGGTTAGATGAAATAACAAGCTTCCACATCTTAGGCTCCGTATCTAGAGGGTCTGTGCAACCCCAGTGGCACAAAGCTGCTCGCTGTGCTTTGGACCCTGAACTCTTGGCTGCTGTAATGTGACTTTAATGTCATCCAAGAAGTGATAAATGGGTTTAACTCTTCAAAGACAATACACTTACAGGCACAGAGAAGTAGGTTCCGAAGCAGACCCTGAAATAGCTCCGTAAGAATGCTGAGCTGATACACTTATATAACTTGCTTTTATTTTTTTACTTAAAAAAATTACCCCTCAATATTAGAGCATGTACAGATTTAAATTTCCTGAACTACTCTGGTGGGTGCTGGGGTTTGGGACTGGGGCAGGCTCCAGTCTGTGAGCCAGGGTGAAAGGAGGGTCCAGTGTGCCCAGGGCTGGCTCACACACTGCTGAGGGGAATCCACATGAAAGGGCAACCTGGGAGTGCCAATCTCCTCAGCGTGTCCTCCTCACCTCTGCTCATCTGCACCTGGGGACAATAACGTGTAATAGTCACTGCTGTGTTTGTCCTCTGGGATTTAAGACACTTTCTGAACCAACTGGTACTTTTGGCCTGTGCAATGTCCAGTGGACGTGAGTTCCAAGCCTCAATTATCCACTGCATGAACCAATGTTTTTTCTCCTCATTTATTTCAACCCTGATGTTATGAGTAACAGTGAGTAATCCATCTATGACTACAATTCATTACTATGGCAGGATTGCTTGGAATAAGAGAAAACCAGCTTTGAATCCTCTTTGAGTGCCACTTATCCCAGAAGGCTGTTATTGTTCATGAAAAACCAATGCTGAATGGCAATGCACAGAGACAACACTTAACTTTCCGGCGCAGGAGTGTGATCTCCTTTGCACAAATGCATGTGGGATGAGTGCTGAATAGAAGCAAAATGAGCATGCAAATCACCCCATGCACCAACTGGTGTTTCAATGCCTGCAGAGCTGGGTGTTCACACAGGATCTTGCTCACATGCTTGTCTCCGGGGAGTTTTAATGCTGAAAGTGGCTCGGTGCCAAAATACATATTCACTTGTGCACATGCCCTTCAGAAACCCCCCACCTTCCTGGGGATCAGCCTGGTGTGGTGAATAGCACACCTGGCCATCCCTGGGGAGGAGGACGCTGACTCCAAGCTCAGTTACTGATGGAAGCTCTGTCCCCTCGGTTTGTCCCCTCGGTTTCCCTCCTTCCTCTCTGCTCTATTTTTCTGGTTAGACTGTAAATTATTTTGAGCTGGCGGAATGTCTTTTTATGTGCTCACACTACCCTAATCCAAATTATAATAGTGACAATTGTATTCAATTGATGGGCTTTTCTGAAATTTCCCTATCACTAACTTTTATACTACCCATCACAGCTGCAAATTCCTAAAGTGACGGCACCTATTGCCCTGCCATTATTATGCATAATAATAATTTAACTAAAATAGCATCAGAAAACGTGCATTATACAAAATGAATTAAATTGATTTTTTCTTCTTTCTCAAAGCTTATTACTAATTGGTATTTTTAGAGCAGAGATTCATTTTCATACACTAAAATTAATGGGCCATATCAGCGGGTGTGAATTGGGATGGCTCCATTGAATTCAATGGGTCCTATGTCATTTACTCCAGCAGAGAATCTCACCTACTATTGCAGAGAGCATTTTCTTTTTTGTAACTCACATAGTAATTGCATTTTCAGTCTTATGTCCTGATCCTGCAAATAATTGTGCAAGACATTAAGTTTATGTGGATAAAAAGCACTGCTGATGCCATTGCAGCTACTCACAAGAAGGAAGTTGTAGTTTTACAGGATCAGACCTTAAAATGCAAATTAAACCACTGCAAAATCTAATGTGTTCACAGTAATATTTTAAGAATGGCAGCACCTAATATGTAGCCTGTCCTAATACCTAAAACTACTGCAAGTTATGTTGTATGGTAAAAGGCCAGAAATTAGATTATTTAGGTGTTCTTTTTGTTGTCTATAGAAGAAAGTCCTTTTTTTCCTCTCCTAGGAGCTCTGTATCCACATTGTCTGCAGTAAGTCTTTGAAATTCAGCAGGGGGACAACCTTTGGATTAAAGATGTGCTTTTTCCCTTAGCCCCCAAGAAATTCCAACTATAGTTCTGCTGAGATAAAGTGTTTTGAAATAGCCAGTTCGCTTCTTGCTAGAAAATTTGGCAATGAGTGCTGATTGAAGTAGGAATTTGGAAGACTTGCTCTTTTCTCCCCCCCTTTCCAAGAAAAAAGCCCTCTTCTGCTGGGTGTCCTGGATCTCAAACGTGATGTGTGTTGGCTGATGTGCTAACAGTGCAAGGTTAAATGCTGCTGATGGTGCACAAAGGACAGGGTTGCCACGAGTTCTTTACACAACACGAAAATAGCCCTTTTTAAGGGACGAATGAGAAAATTTTAGGTCACAAAATTAAGCAACCAAATTTGAAGAATTAATAGGATCCTGTATTATCTGGCCAGTTTACAACAATCCTACACGCAGAGTCCTCAATGCCAGGATCACACCCCCTCCCTCTTCTCACCACTGATGAAATACTTTGTGTGTATGATGAGCACAATTAACATGGAATAGACTTGAGTTTACCACAGAGGCAACACTTTTTTTCCCAGTTTTTGTATGTAATATATACATTACCATGTACTTTAAGTTTTTTCTGCTTCAAGGCAAATTGAGTTTGACATTTATACAAGAAGCAATAAAACTGATGCAGTCAAAGTATATTCCTAAAACAAGTTCAGTAATGTCTCTTCCAAACTACGTTTGAGTTAGTGGAATAAATGCCTTTTCATGTTTGCAGCTGAAGCACCGGCCAATTCTGCCAAATGGTTTTTGGAAAATTGCCTTCAGAATCGACTTTCCCTGGGGAAGATTTGCTTCTATGGAAAGAGGAGATACTGGGAGAATTTGAAAGAGAGGGAAAGCAAAAGGGAAGGCAGAGGGAAGAGGTTAAAGACTAACTTTAAACAGGTGGCTCTAGTTTTGATTTGCCCAAATTATTCTACAATTTCTTATCCTAACACCTTCTGGTTAGCTACAGCAAATTTCATTTAAGCAAGAACAGTTCCATGCTAATCCACCTTTACTGTTACCTCAACTCAGGTTGGGTGTTTCTCTCTCTCTCTGAGCTTCCCAGTTCTCAAGAGCAAATTCAGGTTTGGGAGCCTTGTAACTTCTGTTCAGCTTATCTATCTGGGAGTCTCGAATCATTTTGGATCCCATGGATTTGTCTCATTTAAGTTAAGAAGGGGAAAGGTGGGGACTTTTCTCTCCAAGCAGTTGATGTCAGCTGGTTTGAATACAAAATGCCAGTTTGGACTCGCATTGGTCACCCTATTTCTCTCCCCCATCTAAAAATGTGCAGAATGGGTGTCTTGTTCTTCAGTTGCCTTAATGTATTTTGCTACCTGAAAGAGAATATCTGCACAGGACAGTGCAGTAGCTACTGAAGTATGATTGGTTCATATACAGCCCTTCTGGGCTATTTTACAAGTTGGCAAGCTTTGGGAATTAACAAGTAGTCATCATTCAGGGAAGGAATCTGCTCTATTTCATGTGAGTTAAATGCTATTTCCTAGTTCATCTATGGATGACCTAAGTGAAGGAAACATATTGCAAATGTATGTGTCATATACAATCAAGCCCAATGTCTTTGGTAATACATAGCATTTCCCATCTTGCCTTTTGGAGATGAAGCACAAGCATGATAATTTTGCACATATTGCAACTTTCTGATGCTCCTGTTTGGCTCTCTGTGATGCAGATCATCTACAGCAACATTGATGTCTGCAACTTGGTGGGAAGAGCTACAGCAAAGAACATTCCAGTGAGGATTCCTAATGGCAGTGTCTGCACCACAATTTCTGCTCTGCTGTCCTGGGGCCATCCCTGCACAGCCCCATCCAGCTCTAGTGTTTGCTCTGTGCCTTGTGCATTTGCAGTTCCTGAGCACCCAGAGGCTGCTGTGACTGCACATCCAAACTCCTTGAGATTTCCTCTGAGGTGTCGAGGCACATCTTCTTTCTCCCCTTCAGATCACACCAAGGGGACTGTGCCCACCCTTGGACTCTGACCCTTTACGCTTGACATCTGAAACTGATATGAGCAGCTAGGAAAGGAGGAGGGAGTTTATTTTTAAGTTGCACCAGGCAAACAGCTGCAGCATTTTCTCCGTGGCAGAAGAGCTCTCACAGGACAGAGAGAGGCCTGTCTTATTGCCTCCAAATTTCCCCCCTCCAAAGAGTTTCAGCCTTTCAAGACTCACCCTGTGGAAACCTCCAGCTCATGTGCCCTGATGAACGTAACTCTAGAGCATCGTGGAGGAAACCAGAACTATTTTTATTTTTGGTTGAGTAAACACTTAGCATTTAACAGTCAGGTGTTTATTTCACTTCCCAAACTGCCTCCGGCTCCAGTAATGCTTACCATGATCCTTTTCTCGGGGAGGGGGAGAAAAAAGGGGATTGAGTTAAATGCTCTCAAAATGGAGAGGTCTGAGGAATCACAAACTTGTATCCACCGCCACACATCCCACCTCGACCCCCCTCCTTCCTTGCTCCAGCCCTCCTTGGAAGGAACCTGACAGGAAATATTTTAGAGGTAGAGAATTTTCAATGAAAATATTATTTCTCCATCTGCCCACGCTTCCGCCCTCGCAGGTTGTATGGCTAAGTGACATTTAGGAATGCGTATCCTGCAGGCCCTCGGTCGCCTGTCTTCTCACATGTTGCTTCCCCACCAGGAGCACATCGAGGCAACCAGGTCCTCCTGCCTCCCGAGCGTCACAGAAGACACTCGATCTCCCGGAGCACATCCGAGCTTTTTGGGGTTATTTCTAACCTCAGGGGCTCCTGTAAATGAAGGGGCTGGTCCCCTTTCCATGAGCTCCCCGCAGCCTTCCTGGGAGGCACGGGCAGGGTGGGGTCCACCACTGCTCCGGAGCTCAGGGATGAAAAACCAAAAACCGTGAAACCTACAGAAAGTTGGCTGATCCTGCATGTGTGGAGCTATTCAAACCAGATGCTCGCATGCCTTCCTGCCCACGCTACCTTACCCACACTGATCCGCTCCTAGCCCAACAGGAAGCTTCAGTTTTTTGTACCTTGAGCCATTTTCAACAAAAGCCATAGCAGGAGAGGGACACACGTGCTGTGATGACCTACAAGAGGCTGCAGGCAGCAAGAGACACGACTGCTCCTTCAGCCAAGGACTGCCATGTTGTCCTTTTTTCTTGGGCAGGCTAAATTTATCCCAGCTGGTTAGGAAGTGTTAAGGCTACATGGCTTGACAAATAGTGTGTGTCTAAGAGGGAAGAGGAAAATGACTCAGGTTAATTTGTGTTGGGAATTAACAGTGGGGGGAAATTAATATTACTTGGACACATTTCAGCTGTCCCACCATCCCCTTTTCAAACTGATTAACAAAAAAAAGCCCCGTGTGTAGTTCTGTCTTGCTCTTCAGTCACATTTCTCTGGTCAGAACTACTCCATGTTCTGCCTCAAATTTCCTGTGTTTAAGTCACTCACTCCAAAATCTTGGTTTTAAACCAGCATCCTTATCCCTATTCCTAACTTACTTGCAGTCAAATCTTACCAGTTGCTCTATCTGGGACATTCTAGTTTTAACACCCATGGGCTTCTTGAGGCAGTGGTCACAAGAAAAGCTGCAGTAGATTTTGGAGCAACTTCTTGCCCACAACCAAACTGAATCCATCCAGGCTTGGCAGGAGGAGGATCAGGACCAGAAGAAGGAGTTTTTGCCTTGGTATTCTTGGAATAAGAATGAAAGTCAAGGTCAGAAGTTTGAAAAGGGCTTTCCTGTGGCAACAAGGTTTGGGTTTTTCTAAGCTGAACATCTCAAACCATACGTAACTGGGTTGATTTTTGAAGAGTTCTGAATGTGCCCTGAAAACAGTGAAATCTGCAGTGTTCAGCTCTGTGCTGAGCCCATCAAGCCAAGGATCCTAATGAGACAGAGAATCTGGGCTACCATTTTGATAGGCTCCAGGAAAGCAGGAAATATTGAGCCCAGACTTGCTAAATAGTAATCACTTTGCCAATGTTTCTGTTTATTTTTACTTTAACTGCTGATTGCATTTCTTAGCCATTTATTCCCACTTCTCCCCAAGTCCCTTGGCAATTACTGTCTTACGGATCGAGCCTGGTCACACTCACACTTGACTTGACAAAATAAAATGGTGTGAAAACTGCTAATAGAGGAGTTTGCAAAACATTTTAAAAGTTCCTACCCCTCGAATTGCTAATTAATTATATATAAGGCTCAAATCCACAGCCTTATATTAGCATAATTCCATGGGTTCTTCGTGGCCAGATAGACCAGTAAGATCAGAGTTGTGGTCCATGCACAAAAGTTATGTTTCCATGATACTTTTTCACCATCAGTGAATCCAGTGCTTCTCATGCCTCCCCTGGCTGTGTGATGCAGCTGCTGTGCTGTACATGGGACCACTGACACGAACTTGGTTAGAAAGAAAGAGTTGTTTTTTGAACCCCACAGGCTGATGCAGCAGCACAAAGAAGCAGAAATAGCAGAGGAGGGGTCCTGGGGAAGCTTCTGGCCCCCTTCACCCACATCTGTGCCCTGGGACTTTGTGACTGGCTCGTTCACACTCAGAATACATTAGCCAGTGCAATTAAAGACACAGGAAAAACACGTGTTAACAATTTTCTTACTGCAAACTTATCAGGTTTTTATTTATTACTTTTTACTCCCTGTGAAATGTGTTTATTAATTGGCAAAAATTTGAAGCTTTTTATAATGAAAAAGTAAGAGAAAAATCCCTTTGGTTTGTTTCACAAGTTCATCAGAAAGGTGATCAACCACATAAACACATACCCCCTCCACCCCTTCCCATACCCATGCATGGGCTGACAGCTGTGTGGATACAGGCTTTGAGAGCTGAATAACCCATTAATCTCCATGTGGAAAATCAATAAATTGAAAATAATTAGCTGGGTATGAGAAGAAGCAAAGAATCAGACAGCTGTTATTTAAAGCATGACTTAGGCATGTAGAAACAAGGTATAACAAGATGTACAGGGAGCAGAGAAGGGAGGGGGAAAGGACAGGAGGATATGAAAGAAAGAACAGAGTGGTGAATGCAGAGGCACTGAAATGTGTGTTTATGTACAACCCATTCTAAGGAACTCCATACAAGCATCGTCGTGCAGTGAGGAGTGTGGAAGGCTCAGCAGGGCTTTGGGAAAATTCAGCTCCCTGGGTGAAACTGCTCACTCCCAGGGCTGAAAGGCTCCAGTATGCACCAGCAATGGAAAAAGAGAACAAAATTCCAGCCACTATCAATAGGCATTGCCATGATTTTCTTCGTCTCCAAGTAGGCAGAGAGCAGAGCCTGCAATGGGAGTTGGAGAAACAGCAGCAGGACGGATCCTGTGCAATGGGCACACTGAATGGGTCAGCCACAACGTGTCCCTCTCCTCCCTCCTGTTTCATGTCACATTGACTTGGTGACAACTGCTGAATAAAAACACTCTGGGAGAAACAAATTAAGAGAATGAGAAGAATGTGCCTCACCAGTGGGGAGACAAAAACAACTTAAGAGCACGCTGAGACAGATCAGCAATGTACCAAACTGCTCAGAGCTCAGCTATGACAGATGGTCTCATGAAGGGATATTCCAGCTGCACTCTTGAGTGCAGTATTTTTAGGCTGAGGTTTAACACCCAAGCCCCTGGCCAAACCAAGGGTTCTAGGTGCAGTTTTGAGTACCAAAGCACCAGAAACTTTACAAATTATTTTATGTTTTATTTATGGTGGAAGATTTGTGGGATCCATTAGGAGAAAAAATATACAGGACTTGAACTAGAAAACTGCAAGACAAGGTACAGATCCTGGATGAAACTAACACAGAGAAAATTCCTTGTGGAAATAGAGACTGTTTACAGGGAGAGATTAAAGCAGAAGCACTGCAGGTCATACCAAAGGAGGCTCTGAGCAGGATGTACATTAAGTGGAATAAAGAATTTCATTTGTTTGAAGAAAAGAAGTATCCCACCTTCCTTGCAAGTTGTTGATCAACACATGAAGCAGGTGCCCATGTCTGCCAAGAGCCTGAAACAAGATCTTTGAGGGACATAGTACACTTAATTAGCATTTAGTTTAGTGTATAATCCAGATTTAACTTCTCCAGGAAAGCCTACCGAGACTGCTGCCAGTCCACCTGAGATGATACAGTAGTGGTGAAGCTGTGCCTCTCTCTAAAGGGACTCCTGTGGTCACCCACCACCATTTCTGTGTGTGAGGAGACATAACATTTAAGGGGATTCCCAATTTCTGTACTGAACTAGGCAGTGAACATGACAGCTGGTATAAAACTGTAAAGAATGAAGGCTAGAAAAGGCATCTACTTACAAGGCTGCTCAAAACTCAAGAGCTTTTAGCTTGAGGCTGATACAGCCTTAAGCTCAGTTTTGTATCTTTGAGCTTCTAGCTAGAGGCTGGATTCGAAATGGAGCCTGTTACCTTTCCCTCTTTGTAGCTTCAAGCACTGCTTAGCAAGTTCTACCACATGCAGCCCCATTACTCTGTTTAGATTAAGGTCAGAAACGGGGCCACCCAGCTCTGGGGTGACTTCAGAGCTGTGCTTGGGGAAACAACCCAGAAGCAGTTGTCTAAAAACTACTGACTGTCCCAAGCAATTGAGGGAAACAAGTTTTCATGTCCTGGTATTGACATATCCCAGATCTGTAGAGGAGGTGGGATTTAATGCTTATCTCCTTGTTAGGCTGGAGTTGTTTCATTCATCTCTGTTCTGCTTTCTCAGGATACAAGTGCTTTTCTCCTTTATTAATTTAATTTTCACTGACTGCTTAAGGCCTGGGGTTTTACTTTCACATCTATTCAAGCTTCTGAACATCATAATCTCATTCTTGCTACAAGTATCATAATAGCCAGGATTGTGAGGCATCACAGAACAACCTAATCTTTTATATTCAACTTAATGAAAGTCTCTCTAAATACAATCAGTTACTTGTTACTCTGCACTATAAGCTTCTCTTTCCAAATTATCGGTACATCGATGCCATTTCTCCCCATTTATAGAAATGTTCTTGGTGCCTTATCAAAATGTGATCACTTCAAGGCCAAAGTCAGTTTCACAATTCCTTAAGTGGAAAATTCATACCTTTAGATGTAGCCTAATTATGTGGGACAGAGAGGCAGCAATGGCACCGTTCAGACTAAATTCAGGGATGCTGGGATGTTTGTTTTCAACCACTGTAGCCACCTAGAAAAGGAAAGGACTTAAATTCCAGGTTGAGGGTTAATGCTTATTCTGGGGCTGTTTTAGATAGTGAGAGGAAGAGAGGTGTTTCATCTTCACTTTCTAAATACAACGTTTCCCAGGATTTTCCATTTTATTAGGTGGGATGACAGTTCCTTCTGTCTTTCTTTTGATATCCAAAGCTAATGTATTTGCCCTTCTCATTCAGAATCTGTATGCCTGCACTTCTGCTAGGGGAAGAGATAAAAAGTTGAATACTTCACTCTGAAAAGCCTGCTTTTAATAGTTTGGATGGATCTATTTGACTGACTACAGAGAACAGGACAAAAAAGATTGGGTTACAATAGGAAATAAAAGGAATTGTCAGGGAAGAAGAGGCTAAAGAGGCCAGCTGACTGAAGACTATGCTAGTTTCTCACTCGCACTCTGCTGTAGGAGAAAATGCAGAAAGAAATCCAACAGGCCCCAGAGAGTAAATAAACCTGACTGTAGTGTATGAGGCTCATCAAACATAAAAAAGAAGGGCTAAGAAAGAGGGGGATTCAGTAAGGACTAGGATGACTCAGGCAAGTACAAGAATGACAGCAAAGGCTGTATCAGATTGTGTAGGAATTCTGGCCAACTCCAGTCAGCTAAAACATTGTCCCTCAGCCCTCCTCCCTGCCTGAAGGGAGGCTGCTTTGGGGGCCAAAGCAAACCTGGGATTGGGAAGGCTCCAGCATCCTTGCTTGGAGGAATAACTGTGTTCAGGATTATCCTTTTACTGCGTTTCTACTTCACTGACACTTCAAGCCACCAAGCAAAAATAAAATGCAATTAAATTACATGGGGAAAAAAACCCCTGGGTGGGAACAAGCCACCAGAGTTCTGCTTCTGGAAAGCTGCAAACTCCCCCAACAGAGTTCTCTCCGGGTGACAGAGCCCAGGATGTGCTGAAAAGCTCTCCTTGGGAGTACAGGTCTGGACAGCTTTGCCAAGCCTGGGGAGCAACAACCGCTCTCCCTGAGCAAGCCAAAGCCCAGCAGCTCCTCAAACAGCAGCCAGTGTCAGGCTGTTCCTGAACGTGCTGCCTCCAGCCCCTGGGCAGCAGCAGGGCTGCGTGTAGAGTCTTGTGGCGGAGGGAAGAGAGAGGCGAGAGAGCTCCCAGACTGACAAGCAGGTTCTGCGGTTTTGTTTAAGATGCTGAATCAGAGTTTCACCTGGAGGGGAGGCAGAAGGGGCTGGCTCCTGGCTGGCAGGTGTCTGCAGGAGCACTGGGGTTTGCCTATCTGGGGGGCTGGCAGACAGCTCTGCTTGGCTGCTCCAAAGGAAGGGACGTCATCGTCAGCGCTGAGCGTGCTGGTTCTTGTCGTGTGGCCCCACCAACGAGGGAAGGCTCCTTTTGAACAAATCTGCAGCAATTTGGAGAGAGAGTGAAATTCTGCATCCACCCAGCCTGCTCAGCATACTGGATTGTGAAAGGTTCAGAGCTTAGTTTTGCCCTGCCAGGCTGTCCCTCTTTGTACCCAAGAGCAGCTTCTGGCGTTGACTGCACTTACTGCCAGCCCAGGCAATCCCTTTGTGGGGGTGAATTCTTGCTCTGTATAACCACAAATGGTACAAACACAAGCAGCAGTCCTAGGTCAT
Organism: Campylorhamphus procurvoides; assembly: GCA_013396655.1. Taxonomy (NCBI): domain Eukaryota; kingdom Metazoa; phylum Chordata; class Aves; order Passeriformes; family Dendrocolaptidae; genus Campylorhamphus; species Campylorhamphus procurvoides. Next base: position 439,881 of record WBMV01008696.1, read on the forward strand.
TGAGCTCACAGTGGAAGAGTGTCACACCAGCCTGTTCAGATCAGAAACAACCATACCACAATCACAGAAAATGCTGAACATCCAAAATGGGGATGGGCAAGGTTTCCATCAGAAGCACATCCATATCCTCCCCACTGCAGGGAGCACTGGTAAACTTCTCAGCATTTGGCAGTACTTCAATTATTGACTCCAGTGAGCTGGTCTGTAATTTTCTGCCTTTGCCATGGCTCATTCTTGCCCGTCCGGTCCTTTTACACCACCTATGGATGTACCTGTGCTTCCCATGCTGTCACTAGATGGTGTGTAACTATGCTGTGCTGGTGCTGAGGAAATAAATCAGGAGCACACTGAGAAGAGGAAGTGGAAATGAGATGACTGAGCTCAAGGAGGAGAAGGTTAGAGCAGTAGCAATGCCTTCAGGTGAAGATTAGGTACAGCAGCAGAGCTTACTGGGGAAAGCCCTCATAGCTCCCAGTGACCATATTATGCCAAGTTTAAACCAAGCTTTTTGTGCCCTCACTTCCCCATGTATTTAAATCCATCAGGAAGATAAATAGTTACTTCGTTGCCATCTGGTTTTATTCTGCTAGATAATGTAATCAAGGCTATTCTATACATGAGAAGTATCACTTAACTAAACGTCATCCAAAACACAACCTACAGATTTTTGAAAGTCACCAGCATTTGTTGATGTTCAAGGCTGAAGCAACTGGATCAAGATAGGGCAGGTTACAAACCAGATATTTCTTTGCCTCTCCACTATTGCTTGAAAACATCCATGAAAGTTTGTGGTTGGGTATTGTTGGTTTGTTTTTTGTTGTTCTATTTTTTATTTATAAATTTGATGCTGAAAGGGAAATTTCTTTTATGAATTTTCTTTGAGAAACTGAAGTCTGGGTTTAAGGATGATCTGTTTTCCATGTCTCAGGAAACTACAAAAGAAGAAAGGGCTACAAGAAATATTTGTGTTTTGGGTGGAAGTCTTGCCTTTTTTGTTTTGGTTTGTCTTTTTAACGTAATCTCTCCTGCCTGCAAGAATAAGGCATAAAAATATTGCTGCAAATAGTTTTTGCATCGGCTGAAATTGTCATTAGGAACTAACAAGCACGTAAACGAACACGCCATCAATCAAGCTCAGTGACTTGCCCAAAGCCACAAGGACAAACCAGCAAAGCGAAGCACCGAGCTCTGGGATCCAAACCCCACGCTCTGCTCTGGCCACTGGGACTGGCAGATCCCAATTAGCAGCAATGAGACGAGATCCACGGAAGATAAGTGGGCCCAGCTCAGCCTCTGACTCTGCTAAGTCTGCCTCAGAGTGGTTATGTGGGTGGTGCAGAATTTGTCAAACAAGATGTTCACAAAGATCTCCCTAAGAGCAGCCGAGAAAAAAATGAAGACAACCCCACCATAAAGTGACACATAATTCAGCTGAAGTGGAACACACTGATGCAACAGCAGAGAATAACTCATTCCCCTTAGGCAAAACTCATCCAAAAAGCTAATAATGAAAACTGGAGGACTCCAAACCATTATTTTTACTTTCCAGGCCAGCAGCAGGGATAGCTTATGCGGTTAGCAGCTGACTCCAGAGTTTTATTCTGGTTTCCACCACTAACTCACTGACTGATCTTGCAGTGTCACTGTTCTAGGCCTCAGTTTACTGATCATTGTGATGTGGATGTAGTTTGATTACAGAATATTTAACTCATACCTGCCAAATCTTCTGAATGAATACAAGTGAGGCTGGATATTGGGGCAGGTTCTGGTGGCCTTTTTTGAGTCTTCTTTCTCTCTGGGGCTGAGAAGAGGCTAAAAGAGGGAAACATCAACATGAACATATTTAGACTGGGAGGAAAGGAAAAAAAGAGAAGGAGGGAAAGAGGAATGATTTGTTCTGCCATTCCAATTCTAGATGCTGTTAGAGCTTTCAGGACCACACTGTTGGCTGGGCAGGAGGCAGAGCTCCTCATGCCTGGTGCTGCAGCTCTTGGACAATCACTTTCAAAGGCTTGTACCAGCACCAGTCAAGGAACCAGGTAGTTCTGGGGTGGAGGCTGCTTGAATCTGCACTGCTGCCAAAAAATGCTGCTAAAACTCCAAATGCAGCATCATGATATTCTCTAGCCAGGCCTCTGTGGATGTGAAACACTCAGTCCTGTGAAGTCAGGGCAGTTTGTGCTCAGTGAGGGCACATCCCTAGATCACAATTAACTACCCTTCAAGGTAGTCCCTCAAGGACTGCATCGTGGCATCTGTTTGTTCTCAGCTGATGCTTCCAGCTCAGATTTGCTTACCTAATCAGTAAAAACTTTAAAGCTCCCTCCATTCATTACAGGGGAATGGAACTGAACCAATGCTGTTGTGCTGTGGTACCCTTGTCCATAGATCCTTGAAATCATAAGGTGTCTCGTATGTTTTGAGCTTCTCCAAGAAAATAACAGAGAATACACCTGCAAATATAAGGAACACAGAGCTCAGATTTGGTGGTGTCAGAGGTTATGACTCCGAAATCATGGGAAAGAAGTCAGTGCCTTAACAATGGGCCATTTTTACATGCACTCTAGTCTGTAGTTTGGGAATGGAATACAAATGCAACTGTTTCTTGGAAGGTCATTGAATTGAGCTGAACTGACCCAACCAGTTACTATTGGCTTGTAGAAAAACCTTGGACAGCAATATTTATGATGATTACCCTGACAGGCTGAGTAATTGCTTTGCAGCTAAAATGCTAAAAGCAACAGGGCTGGATTTTCAAAAGAAGTGTTTCATCAGAGCTTCCTAAATAAAATAATTGTGGGAAGTAACTGGAAAATGGAGTTGGTGGCTGGACTCATGTTAATATATATGTGTGTGTGTATATATATATGATCAGAGATATTTCTGTGTACATTTATAAAGCAGTGCAGATCAGGAAAAACAATAAAGCAAACTCTTTAGACTGAAGGACTCCTCCTGAATGTGTCTATTATTAATAGTGTCACTAGAATGATTATTTCAGTCGTAATCATATAAATACACAAATTTTCAGGGACCAAAAATGTAAGAAGCAGGTGAGTAATACATGGGGTAGAGTACTCAGTGTAGTCCACAGCATGAAACTACAGCTTTGAATATTTACTTTTAGAGTTACACGAATAGTGAAAATAACACTGTTTGTTTCCTCAAATGTTTGGGTCTAAAGTAAGAATCTGTGCATTTCAATGAGTTGCCGTGGTGGGTATGGCACACACAATGTTACTGCACTCTTCAACCTCAAAGAATTCTGGCATCCAATCTACTCAAAGTTTGCAATATGGAATTAAGCAAGTGAACTACTGCAGTGGTTCATCTTATTACCTTTTAAACTTCTTTGGTGTGAGGACAAAACTTGGAAAGGACCATTTTTATCCACTCATGCTGTGAATGAATCCCTATTTACGAGTTACCACGTTATCTTTGCTTCAATTGCTGAGGTTCAGATCTCAGTGGTTCTCAAATGAGCTGAGACATTTTAAAATGACAGCATGATGGGCAAGTGTTGATTTGAAACTGGTTCAGGAAGTTGAATACTTTGATTAATATTTAGTTGCTGAAGTCTCTAAATTGGCGTGTTCACATAGACACAACTACTGCATGTGCAACAATGGGAAATGTTGGTGTAAGCACAAAGATGTGGAAACCACTTTTGTGGCAGGTGTGTGGCCAATGAATGTGTGTGTTGACATGAACATCTTCATGAAAATGTGACCCTCGAGGCCCAGCCAGTCTGAATAATCAATAACCATCTTCATACTCAGGTACCTCTTTAGTGCAATGGCTCAGAATTTACCACAGGCTCTTCTTAGTGCAAACCTGTAACTAAATCCTGTCCCAACACACGACACTGAAACGGAGCACTTCTTTTTCATAAAGGGATTTCCTTCACAGATCACTCTTGGCTGTGCTTTGGGGTCACTATCCCCTCTTCTCAGCTGCTGCAGCTGATTTATGATCACTGTTCAGGAATTAAACCATTGTCTGAGTTTTGGGACAACCATCACTTTTGTGTATTCATGAATGCTGTAAAACCACTAAGTAGTCCAGTTAAACCTAGATACTCTGGACACACATTTGAGCCAGATTTTATGTGTTTTGGGGGTTATTTTTGCAGGTTTTAGATTTGACAGTAACTTAGGTTGCTAAAGCCTGTTATTCCAAACTCTCCTCTGATCCCTGGCTACCTGGGCACTTACAGAATACCAAAGAGAAACACTGCTCTGATAGATTTAGCAGTAACCTGTTTCATCAAAGCCAACAGAGGTGGAGAGAAAGGTAGAACTTTCCAAATTTGAGTACCAGAGGCACCCAGCAAATCTGCTTTACTCTCAGAGATGGAAATACAGAAACTTCCATGGGTGGTGAGTAAATGGGACAAGAGCTCAGGATGACTTCATCCTTTTTTCCCATTATTACCTGGTATTCTGTAATAGCACTTGCAGGCTATAACTAAGACTGGGACCTGCTGTGCTTACACTTGTATGGACAAGCAAATAGACACTGTTCTTGCCCCAAAAGTTTTAGACTGAGATCTTGTAAGCAAGATGATTTCAGGCTTAAGGATAGTATGACAGACAAAGAGCAGCAAAAGAGGGTAGCGAAGTAACTTGCTCAATGTCAGGAGTACTTTGGAAGTCTTCTGCCTGTTCTGCCAGTTTAGAGACTCATGGGCTGTCCCAGATAAACACCACAGTGACGTGGAAGTCAGTGGATTTAGAAGCAGAAGCTGCTGTGCTCACTCATAGACCACAGAGTTCCTAGATATCAGCTACAGTTCCCTATCATTCACAATTTTAGGATTGGTTTTACTTATTATCTCTCTGCTTCCCCACCACACCCCTTGTGAGGAAATCAGACATTTGGAAAATTGTAACCTAAGTAGCAATAGTTACTCCATATCCTGGAAGTGATTTTTGATGTATCTGTTTATTTTTTCTCTCTGTGCCTATCATGATAAGTGAGAACATTTGCAAATCAGTTAAAAGCATCATCCCATATCAGATATGAATAACTATGTTCCTTCTCACCCATCCCCATCCTTGCTCCAGGCTTCCACTTCCCTAGGCAGATTTCTCAGGAGGAATCTGAGTGGAGAGTTAGCCTTGCTGGATGCTTTGAAGGGCAATACAGATTAACTTTGCCAAATCATTAGGTAAAGCAAGGTGTTGCTTAAGCTGAAGGTACTGATTAGGAAATGCCCTCCTGCACAAAGGTACATGCCAACCCCACCCGCACACACGCAGAGTTCAGATCCCTCTGATGCAAGGCTGCAGTTGATCTCAGCATCTGTAGAGATGAAAGGAGCTGCAGCATCCAAACCATGCTGGGACATCCAAAGTGGGAATTTGGATTCCATTGCAACTGGAAACAAACTGGTAACCAGTCCAGCCTGCCAGGCAACGCAACAATTAATGAATGCTCCCATAACCTCCCTGCTAGGCTATTCCAGCAACAAGCTTTGCTCCATGTTTATCTTGCGAGAGTTTCTTTCTGGAAACTTAAACAACCCAGTCCAGAGTCCTGGGGAAAGTAAATTGCACCACTGAGCTGCCACTAACAGGTAGTATTTCCTGAGCTGCAAACACTAACTTAATATGCTTAAATCAGAAAAAAAAAACACTTTAGGTGCTGTTGAGTGGAGACACAGAAGAGGCCTCGGGAAGCCTTCCATTAACACAAGGTCATTTTCCATGGTGTAGGATATCCCTTCTCTCCTTGTCTTGGCAAGAAATTGAAACCCAAGTGCCTCATGGTGGATGGAAGGGGCATTCCCAGAGCTACTCAAATGAAAGTTGAGAGAGAAATGGGACGTGGCCCTTTGTGCTCTTGTCCTCTGGATCCTGGCAGAGCACCTGCTCTGTCAGGGAGCTCTGCTTCGCCTGGAACTCCCAGGCTGAGCTGGGACTCCCTCTTCTCTGCCATCACCACCACAAGTATTCCTACATATCATTTATTCGTCTAGAGCAAGTGGGATTCTCAACTTCCCATTGACTGAACTCTCAAATGGTCTACAGTGAATATTTCACTTAAAGTACTTGAGATTAAACTCCATCTTATAAAATACTTTGCCCTTGTAATGCTCAGCCCACTTCTGGAATCAGCACACTGTCTGGCCACCTCAAAACAATCTCCAGGCTTTTGATGCCTTGCCATCCCCTGAATTTCCCTATAACGTGTGTCTCACATATATGCATCTTAGAGAGAGTAGGACACTCTGTTCTCTCTCATCCTAAAATTCTTGACTCAGGACATTCTGAAGTTGGCAGCTAATCCAGGTTCCCATTTCAGAGGGATGCTGAGACATGAAGAGCCAAAGTACAGAGTACCTCTCTGCAGTGGACTGAGGGGGTTCCCCAGACTGTAAATTTCTTAAGAAAAAAATATCTGTCGGTCTGGGCAGGCCATCAGGAATGGAAAAGAAAAAACACCTCTTCTTCTCATCCCTCACTTTTGTGAAGGAATTTTGCCTGTACTTTTTGAGGTCCTGAAGGACTTAGAAACCTTTCTCTTTATTATAGTTTTGGACTGAGAATTTCCCTTGGTTCCTCTCTAGTTCTTTCAACAGAATTCTTCCTGTTTACACAAATTAAGGATCTGGCCCCTGGTTTCCAACTCAACCAAGGAGGACTCAAGTACAATGAGACAGATTGTCCTCGCAGGATTTTTAGCTGCGTAGAGAATCCAAAGTGCCAGAAATCTTGTGGGAAGGACTGTTTTCAGGGAAATTCCACCCCATAGTTTCCATATGTGTCATATAAGTAATGTCACCCCAGACTATAAACCTTCTGAAATCAGCCTGCTGCATTCAATACTTTTGGCTGTATAATAATATTATATAAATATATATATATATGTATACATACAATTTTTTACTTTCTGCTTTAAACTACCTCACTTAAAATTAAATTGAGACAGCAGCATTTCTCATTCCCACTGGAAGTGTGGAAGGACAACACTTACCTAGAGTGTGCCATCCTTAGCTGGTGATAAAAGTGCCCCTGAAACCTGTTGCAGTTGTGGCATTTTGTGTGGGTAGAGCCAAGTGACATGTGAGGTGCTCTGAGGGCACCCTTGGGTGCTAAAGCAAAGATTGAGACCAGCAGGAAGCTGAAGACTCAGATTCATTTCTGGATCTGTCCTTGCTGCAAACCCTGAGCAGTTGGTGGTGATTTTGATCAGATGAATTCCTCCTATCAGGAAGAAAGGCAATGTATGCCGGTACTTAAATTTCATTTCAATTTGCTTTAGCAGAGATTTATAATTATTATAAGGAATGGTTTTATAATGTAATTCAGTGTTGTCAGAGTAGGTTAGCTTTATGACCTGCTTTAAAAAATAAATGCAGCTTTAATTAAAACAAAACCAAAGAGAGAAGTACAGTCTTGTACCAACATGTTGCTGTCAGCACCCTGCTAACTGTCTGGATTGAGCTGTGAGCCTCAGCTCAGGGACACCCGTGCCAAAAACAGAGCTCATGGCACATTTAAAGGTACCACTAGCTTACTTTTAATTTGTAACTCAACTTGGTATTGCTGGAGGTTTTTTAGTAACAATTATAATTATTAAAAATGAGATACTAATGAACATCCCTTTAGTAGCTGACAACTTTCACAGAAGTGTGGCTGGATGCATCAGTAAACCAGAGCCTCCTTTATCTGAGCAGCTGTGCATTTCCATTACCTGAAATGGAGTCACTTTTGGTTTTAGCCTGGTACGAGATCAGAATCAGAGTCATTAAATTTAGCCTTCCAAACTGCCATCTTTCATGAGGTGAAATCGTCATGAGACGATTTTGGTTCTACATGATGGATGTCACAGAGCCCATCTTCAGTACATGCTCACACTACTTGCAATTTTCTGTATTTGCATTGCCTGACATGAGACAATATTAATGCTGTATCACTCTGAAGGCTCTCTGACATCAGCAAATTGAGCCACCACACAAACCAGAGCCTCTTTGCCACCGCACATAGCCCCATTTTCATCCTTGTGTCTCCTTCACAAGGTCAGTGATATTAAGTTGACATATGAAAATACCTTAGTATCACTTTATCAGAATTCTCCATGTCTTAGTGTTCATCACACATCAGGATCTGGAGAGCTGTTTCATGGCTGACACTACATGGCTTGGTTAGGATGATGTATAATAGCCTGGGGGTAAAATTTGACTCTGCAGAAGCCGGTGGAGATTTTAATTTTTTAGTTTTAATATTAATAATTCTATTGATTTCTTTCTTATTAGCTTCAGAGTTAGAGAAATATCTAGTTCATAAGTTACATTTTGGGATAGGTATTTATTTTTTAATTATTTTCACTCTGTCTTGTTAAAATGATTCAGTAATTGAATGAAAATGCAATGATAGAATTAATTTGGAGAACCTAGTACGTGATACATAACCAGCACAGAGAGCTTCTAGGTTAAATAGCAGGAGGCACAAACAAACAGGTGAGGGACAGATTGTAACCTCTGCCTCCAACCCTGCTGTGCAACAGGTTATTTGGGTGCTGAGACCACATGAGACTCCACTACCTTTGAGTTTCCAGCAGGGGAACTCCAGGAAGGAATCTGCTGTATCTGTCAATATTAATCGAGGCCATGTGTGGGAACGTAAAGCCAAATATTTAAAGGGAAATTTATAGCAAATGAAACATCTTCGCTAGCACATATTTGAAAAAATAAACTTCTGAAGAATTCATGGGTGAAAAGAGTTAAAAAGAGGTAATTGTGTAGAATCCAGTTCTTCAGTGCCTATCTTGGGAGGAAATTGTATTTTTCAGAAAAGGTATTTTTCCAGCTAAGATGATCTAGTCTGGCAACATCAGATATTATAATGCTTTCTCTAAAATTGCTTTACTAAAACCTGAATTTCTGACAGGTGCCTGAAGTCTTCTGTCTTGGTGTCAGATGGGCAACATTCCCTTCTGTGCCAGATCCAAGCTGGGTTTGAAAAGTCTCACATCCTAAATGTTTTGTTCCATTAGAGAGCTGGTAAATCACTCCTTCTAAACATTTTAATACATTTCTAGTCTTGACAATTTATGAGTCATCACATTGGTGAATACCCTAAGAACCTTTTCAGAAAAAAACCCCCAGTGATTTATAAAACATCTTTATTACCATTTTTCCCTCTGGTTAGTGCATACCTGGTTAAAGGGCCAGGTTTAAAAAGGGTTTAAAAATGACCAAATTTTCTATAGAGCTCAGCATGCAGTGTTTGCCTCTTGTGCTGCTCGTGGCTTTGGACACCCTTGGACAGGTGCCATGTCTCTGCTCTGTGTTACTCTGTCAAGCACTGATTCACAACTATATTTCAGACAGTATCATGCAGTAAATAACACTGATCATTAGCAGCTGTACGCACCACCTGAGGCACTAAAACCAGGCAGGAGAGATAAAAAGTTGGATCTAACAGCTCTAATAACTCCTGAAACATTTCTCAAACCCCTTTTATCACTACACACCTATGATAGGTTTGTAGTTGTGAAATCCTATCGGGGTCCATTCAGGATGTCAGTGGGGGAGAGGTCTCTGTGAGTGTGCACAGAGCGCACATCTCATGAGCCAGAGCAGTGTGCCTGGTGTTCCCCTCATGCACATTTGTCTGTCAAAACATCCAAAAAATAAAAAAGCACCATATATCACAGGAGTCAGTGCCTGGCAAGAAGCTCTGGAAGAGGTGACAAGTGTCTAAGCCATGAGATGCTAAACATCACCATGTGCTGTGCTTGCTAATGTTACCCTGGGCTAGAAGGAATACTTCTTGCAGTCATGGACAAGGAGGAAGGGTTCTGATCTCAGAATCACAGAATATGCCAACTTGGAAGGGACCCACAAGGATCATCCAGTCCAACCCTTAGCCCTGCCCAAGGACCATCCCCAGGAGTCACATCATGTGCCTGAGAGCATCATCCAAACCCTCCTGGAGCTCTGGCAGCCTTTGGGCTGTGCCCACTGCCCTGGGGAGCCTGGTCAGTGCCCACCACCCTCTGGGGGAAAAACTTTTTCTGAATATCCAACCTAAACCTGTCCTGACATAACTCCAGGCCATTCCCTCTGGTCACCACAGGGAAGAGATCAGTGCCTGCCCCTCTTCTTCCTCTCACAAGGAATTTTTAGGCTGCAGTGAGGTCTCCCCTCAGTCTCCTCTTGGTGTTTGAGTAACAGTGGAGAACAGTTCCCTGGATAAGACTACACTCCTTTTTCTCACAACCTTTGAACACATTTTTCCTTCCTCCTACCTCATTTTTTAGTGTACGTAAGAGCTCAGTGATGCTGGATTGGCCTTAATTAAACTGATTAACTTAATATAACATGTTTAATAGGTGAATATTTTCTCACTTGGTGTCCAGCAGCAGAATAGCTCCATAGTAATACAGGTCTCCCCCAGTTCCTTGGAACCTGTGGTCAGATGTTCAATTCCAGATCTTCAAGTGATACTTTCACTCTTGGTTCACAGGCCTGTCCAATTGTCCCATGTGGTTCAGACAGTAAAGAATTAAATAAAGTGAGTTTTGGTCTGGACCTTGAGGAAATGTCTGACATACAAAATAAAAGAGAATCCTTAGACTTTGTATTAGAAGTAGTGCAAAAAAAAAAAAAAAAGGCAGTCTGAAGCTCAGTCTCCATGTTGATTTATGCTGGATTTAATTTTCTGTAAACATATTAAAATGGTGGCTTTATTTCCAAGAGAGCAGGGAGTCTTCCTTTCATTGCAGTCAATCAGAACTACCTGGGTTCAGCAGTGAACAGGTGGGAATGGTGCTGGGAGAAGAAGGAAACGGTATTTGGTGTCCTGTGAATATTGTTCCTCCATTTTAGTTTCTTTTTGGAATTCTTTTCAAAAGCAAAAGTAGTTGAAATGCTCACATTTAAAAACCTCAGCTGTCTGAACTCCTTTCAGTTGAATAAAATCACTTTAACTCACTCTGAATTTGGAAAGATAAAGGGAAGAAAACAAAGTGCTTAAACTGTTCCTATTATCCCAGTGGACAAACCTAACCTGAGGTATTGAAGAAATTCCCCCCACCCAGAGCCCTGTCTATAAGGAAACACAAGGCAAACAAGTGCTAACACAAGTAGACTTTGTATTGCACAAACGACTCCTCCTGTATTAGCAAAGCAGACTACTAATAGGATATGATGGGACATTACTAATGCAACAGAGTGTAGCTAATGCAAACAAAGTATGTTGGAGTGCCTCGGTGAACTGAATAGAGAATTTGTTTGTCTGGGACCCAGATTCTGAAAATCAAAGTAAATCCCTCAGAAATAAATCCTATGGATAATTCAATAAACGCACCGGGCCCATCAGATCAACCGTGGTGTTTGTGGACACTGGAGGTACAGAAAGAACCCCATTCCCACACTGGCTTTTGAAGGGAGTTGGGTGCTTGGCTGTCCTTGGCACTTTGGAAAATCTCTTCTTCTATAAATAATAAATGATGGTAATTTGCATTAACATAATAACTAAGTGTATGTGATTATCAGTAAAGGCTGTAAAACCGCTGTTCAAGTCTTGGAGAGCGTTGCTGTCATTGAATCAAGGCTGTGCCTTCCTCAGGAGCTGTAGCAAAAGGACATGGGGGAATGGCTTCAAACTGAAAGAGAGGAGGTTTAGATTAGATGTGAGCAAGAAATTCCTCCCTGTGAGGGTGGGCAGGCCCTGGCACAGGGTGCCCAGAGAAGCTGTGACTGCCCCAGCCCTGGAAGTGTCCAAGGCCAGGTTGGACGGGGCTTGGAGCAACCTGGGATATTGGAAGGTGTCTCTGCCCATGGCAGGGGGTGGAATGAGATGAACTTTAAGGTCTCTTCCAACCCAACCATTTTCTTATTCTACAACAAGTTCAACTCTGAGAAATAAAAAGTTATAATGCTCTTTAAGAGTAGCAGTGATTTTTTAATTTTTTTTTTGCCTCCTTCCCCCTCCTCCCTCTCTCACCTCCTAATGACCGCATTGTCTGCTGTAAATGGCTAGGTGTGAGCAAAGGAGAGTCCTACCCCTAGTTTCAGCTGAGGGGAGTATCTCCCACAGCAAAGGGTCTGCTTAGGCTTTGATGCATTTCACTCCAGAAGCCATCTATTAAGTGGAATTCCTGTGTACTGCTCTCCCTCAACCTCCAGGGCCCTGCGCTTCACTGGGAGCTGCTTTGCAGCCAGCAGCAAGCAGTCACAATTTGTTATTAAAGCTGCAGCTCCCCACTGCTTGCTGCTGCTGACTACCACGAGGCTGGAGTCTGCTCAAGAAACGCAGAGAAAGCAGAAACAGAGAATATTCCCAAGCTCACCTTTTAATGAAGGCATATGGCATCCAGGATATTGTTATTCATGTAGTAATTGGCAATGGTGTACACATATTTATGGTACCGCTCATCATGCTTAGGAAATTTTGGAATTGCTCCATTTTAATGGGCCATGAACACTTACCTGAAGTTAAAGTATGTAGCCAATACAAAGAAAGATGAATAAGTCTTCATAATTACATGCATATATTTATGGACACACACACACGTAGCCATCAGGCAAAGCAATTTTTTTTTAAATAATTATTACTGAAGTAGAGCAAACTGTGCCTAAATTGTTCTAAATCCAGATTAGCAAATTCCATTTCTAACTGTCAAGTGAATAATCAAATGCAAGGCCCTGAGACTTTTTCTAGGTATTTGGGACTGCAGGAAAGGGGTGTAAAGAAACAAGACAAATTAGACTGTTTGCAATTAGCTACAGAACTGGATTCCAACAGTTACAGTAAAATTGGGGCTTGACAAAAAATACCTGCTCAGGGAGATAGGAAAAAGTAACCAATCTATAGAGATATTAGAAAGGAGGGGGTTTTGTGGTTTTTCTTCATAGTGCAATGAGTGTTCTTATATTCTGTGTTTAAAAATGGGTGTCTGAGACTCCTCTTCCTTTCTCACACAATCAGAAATTGAAGTGCCTTATTCCCACCTTAATATTTTAAAAATAATGCTTTCAAAGGCCACCCCAGTGAGGCTGGATTTCGTATTTCCCTACTAGAACCACAACTCTCCTTTACGTTTCTTCTTCAACATCTGGTGTTGCAGGCAGGATATTCGGGCTCACGGCATCTGGGCTGAGAAATGTTTTCCCTCCTTGGAGTCCCAGGTACTTCACAAAAACCCTTTGGAAACCATTTATCAGACTCCATGCTGAAATGTTCAGTAAAATTTACAGTGAACCACCTTCTTTGCCTGCCTGCACAGTTGCCCCAGACTCTCCCCAGCAGAGCAGTTGTTAACAAATTGGTTAATTGCTGGGGCTTTGCTGATGTTTGCTGTTCTCTATCAGAGACAGTCGACCCCATTCACACCGATTTGGAAATTGCATTAACTGTTGTTCAAAACTAAAATGGGATTTGTTTTGAAGTTTTTATGATGAAGCAATTATTACTGCTGGTAACTGACTCTGAGTATCCACGCTGAGGCTTCTTCATTAGCAAAAAGAGAAAATGAAGAGTTTCATCAATAATGTGCTGGCTGGCAACTCAGAAAATCTGCTGCAGTCCCTGGCTCTGTCACCAATCTCAGTCATGATCTTAGGCAAGTCCTGTCATCTCCCCACAGCCTTGGAGACATGTTACTTCATTTCCTGCTTTGTAAGATGTTTTATTCATCTAGATTGGAAGCTCTTCCTCAGAGCTCTGTAGGATTGGATGGAACCTGCCAGTGTGCCCTCATTAACATCAGGGAATTCTCAGATGATGTGATAATATTCATGAAAGTAGTTAGGGAATGCAACAAAGAGGCAGCAAGTAGAGGGATGATCTTGCAACATTTGTGTCCTCAGACTGAAACCATAAATTTCAGAAATCCTTTGAAACAGCTTGCACTCCAGAGTTTACTACTTGAGCTTTTTGAAAAAACAGCATTTCAATTGTTTGACTAAAGCTGGAGAAATATCCAAACTTTTGGGTGCTGACTGGAAGCCTCCAAACTTTCTGAGGTTTTTCTGTCACTGACATAAACCATAGTCTGTGGCTTTCGACAATAACATTTGTGCTGATTTTAGCAATTCAAATCCAGATGCAGCAACTGAGCTTGACAAAACAGAGGAGCCACAAACCACTTCTATCTCCCTGAATGTGCCGTCGTTTTTGGTAACTGATTATCTACACCATCATGGACAACCAAATTCCCATATGGTTTCTCTGATATGCAGGAGCAACATCAGTACCATGACAGTCCACAGTGGATGTAAACAACCTGGAAGCCTTTGCTTTGGAGTATTTTACTTGCATATCTAGCTGGACTGACTTCAACATGCAGCTGAGTGTGCTTTTACAGGTTTTATGAGCATAAATTTCTCTGCTTGCAGAGGATGGCACTCTGAAAAGTTAAACCTGCCAGAAGGGAGATGAGCACCTTCCAAAAACGCATGTAGGATAGCAATTCATAGAGTGATGGCAAATGCAACAGTTTAAGAATATGCAGATATCTGGGCTCACCTAAGTGTAACACTTGCTTCTCCAAGGTGAGACACTACATCTGCAGGGATTGTGTGTAGATCACTGTCAGCAACTACTGGAGGTGCCAGAGCTGCCCAGCAGAGCAGCAAAGCCCTAACCCTCCTTGTCCAAGAGTCAGGAATGAGCAGCAGGTCTGCTTGGAAGGGCCGAGTAAGTGGTGTGTCTCCTCTGTGATTGCCGGCAGTCCTCGGATGTGAGATGATATTGAGGCCTGTAAGGGAAAGTATAACAATAATTGACTTAACCAAAGCTTTGATTCAGCTTTATGAGCGGGAGAGAGGCAATTCACACTGCTTTCCCAGAAGCTACACGCACGCCAGGGAGTTGGAAGGAGATATTCAATTAGAAGTATCACTTCACAAGGGAAAATTCTACCTGGAGTGAGATATGAAATGGGAAATTTCAGTGAGAGCTGCATTTTCTTTGGGGGAGTTCAATGGAGAATTTGTTTTGGTAGCCAAGCTCCTAATGGAAAGATAACTTCATCCTTAAATCTCAAGTGATTTCTGCCAATTCATAACAATTTACACCTACAGGGCATCAGCAAATTAAGTCCGACTACATCACTGTCATGTGAAGAAGTATTGGGTACACTGGAGCATGGAAAGACTGACTTACAGAATGACATATGTTAAGGAAAAGAAATAAAATTCAAGAGTCCCAACTCCCAGTCGCCTGCTGTAATCACTGTACCTTGTTTTTTAATACTCTTCCACTGCTGGAAATAAATGAATTATTTACATTCTGCCTGACCATTTTTCTCTTTCCTTTTTTTTTTCTTACCATTTTATGCCTCAGTTTTAATTCATTCCTAGTATTTTTTCCATTTGAGTTTCTAGCAATAACATTATTAAATTTCATGTCTGCTTCCGTTTTTATTTCCATCTTTCACCAAAAAGATATAAAGTGAAATGAATCCAAATGAGAGAGCTTTTCTCTTCAAACCGCTCTCGGTATCATCGTTTCCTTAATTAAGTAATTGAAGCTCTCCCAACACACACAACGTCATTCAATCCACTGCGGTCTCTCATACACGTTGCCACTTAGATTGGTTCTATAGGGGACTTTTTTTCCAGTCCATCAGTCTCTTCTGCATCTTCCTAATAACCTCTCAGGCCTGTTCCTCCTGGTACTCCATGGTGCACATGCACCACAACTTTAAAGACAGAAACAACGTAAAGACAAGATCAGTTTATTATCGTCATTCTTAGGGCTCTCTGTCCTGGGGTTTGGGTAGGACCAATCTTTACGGGTCTGATATCCTCATATTTCTGCTGAGCAGTGATATTCCTTGCTTTGGTTTTCTGGTTTTGCCCTTAGTTTCTTCCTGTGAAATGAAAAATTTCACATTGTTGGTGACTTATTTCCTCCTTTTCCATCTTAGGCTGTCCAAACCTCTTTTGGCACCTCTTTGCTGAGCAGTTGTTGCCTTCCCTGGATTCTGGAATGGTGTTTTCTGTGCTGTAAATTTGAGCCAGAATTGTTTCCAGACCAGAAGTACATTTTTAAAGGATGAGCAATACACAGGCCATGCTAAAACTTGATAGAACTCCATACATCCACCAGTTTCTTGCCGTGACCGTAGTTGGTGGGAATTAGACATTTTTTTTACTGTTAAAATGTTCTCCATGGAAAATTGAACTTCTGTTTCATTATATTTTTCAGGAAAGGGATCCTCTTGAGAGCCTAGATGATATTTTTGCTGAGGCTGGAAGGGAAGGAAGAGATGCTCTGTGTTCCTTCTCTTCTATGGATGTTGGATCAACCTTTTCCCTTTGCACTCCCCTCCCATCATTATAATGCCAAAGCTAGTTAGGGGTGAGGGAGGTAATGTCAGTAATTGTTCTCTTCCCTGTGAATTCAGGGTGAAAAAGAAGGAGATTCTATTGCAACTGTGATTCAACCTTGTGAAAAGGTATAAAGAAGATCAGGAACAGGCATAAAATGGAACTAAACTGCAGATATAGTAGTTGTGGAGCTAAGCAGTGCCTGGAACTGATTTGTGTTAGAGTTAACTGCATAGATGGGAGGGTAAGAAAGGAACTGAGTGAACTCAGACTTGGGGTTTGAGAAGGAATAACCAGTAAGAGTTGTTTGTATGGAGGAGAGATTATATGCAAAAGCACTAAATGGGTTTCAGGCTTAAAATCTCAAGACACAAAAAGTGTCATTTTTCAGACCCTTTCATCTCAAAGCCTTGACATAAAGATCCTGAAGTCTAACATCCAAGCTCATTTTCATTTGAACATCCATACTCCTTCTCACTGAAGTCTTCATTCTCCCAAACAGACCTGGCTCTGAGTTTATATCTGAATTATTTTTGTTCCATAATTTTATCAGATTACAGTTGTGATAAGATGATGAGTAGGAGTGGATCCAGATCCACTTGGAAGAACTAATTCCTAATAAAATCAATACTTTTGTGGGGGGGAGAGGGAGTGGAATGTGGCATTAGCAGGAATTCATTCCACTCTTCCCTTGCTGAGAGTTTTGCAAGATGGATCTGTATGATGTATTTGTGGGCTGAGCATCCCTAAGCCCGACCTGTGACAGTTCAGCTCATGTCACATCTGGTGAGTGAGTGCCCTCCCAGCTTAGGGCCACTAAAGCAGAGGAATTTCACCATCGATCTGCAGAAGCACTTGAGACAATGGGAGTAACAGGGCAATAAAGATTGCAATATATCACCAGGTTGGCTGCTGGCTTGTATAGATCAGAGCTGCATTAAGACCATTACAGCGTGTTGTGACTGATCTAAAGAGAGCAAGCCAGTTCTAGGAAGGGAAAGAGCTGCTGATAAAGGAACAAAACCAAACTAATGATAATAATAACAACAGTAATAATAATAATAATGAAAAAAAATCAACATAGCAAGATTTCTCTTGCCAGCCTGGACAAGTGCCTTTGAATTTCCACTCTGCTATAAGCTTCTGTCAGTTAAAGGAAATTATTAACCCCACCATGCCCCCACAGAAACATCCAGCTTCTAAAATCACGAGTTATGCTTAAAAGAATGGGAAAGAACAAGAAAAGAGGAATGAAACAAAGAAGAGGAATCCACCCCCTGTGTAAGCCCGTACATCAGCAAGGTGCATAAGCTGGTCTCTTGCTGGATGCACAAAGGCGAGTGCCACTGTCTCCATCAGGCTCTCCTGTGCTGAGAGCTGGGGAGGTGCTTTGGTGTCCTGTTAGCTCAGTAGAACTGTGACAGTGGTTTTGTGTCCCTGGCTGGCTGGCCCCTGTGGCCAGGAGTGTGTCACTGCTGCCCCCACTGCACACCTTCAGCCAGGAGCCTGCCCAGGTGTGTGTGAAGTGTCCCACAGGGTCACAGCCCTGTGTTCAGGGTCTCTGGGGTCAATCAGTGCAGAGTCAGAAAGCGGAAATCTGATGCACCCTGAAGTGAAAAAAGAAAGCAGAGGAGTAAATCCCACCAGCTTAAATCTGACTACATTTACTGCTGTGGAAATACAGCTGAGGATTGGCCCAGCAGCTATTTAGCTTTCCAGGGCACATGTTTGTCCCCTGGGCATTTTTTTCTTTCCATGTCCCTGCAGATCACCTGCATTGTCTGGAGATTTTCCTATATAGCAGATCCACTGATAACCTGTAAAGGAGCCAAACTGGGAGCAAAAGTGATTGCAAAAACTCAGTCACACATGGTGACTCCCTGTCACTGCAGGCAAGCCTAGGAACAAATTCCCTTTTCTGGCCCCTGATCTTTCATTTCCTGTTAAGAAATTTGCTGACATTGTCACCTTCTTATGGAGGAAAAAGATGGAATTTGACACTTTGTGGAGAATGAAATAAAATCTCCACGAACAGAGGAGGAAAAAGAAGAGGGACTTTCATTCACGTGTCCCAATGCTCTTCCAAGTCACTTCCATTTGCTATGGGTTTGCCAACACCCATTGGATCCTTTGAACATGGATACACTTAAGCATCTACATACAGTGCATTGAGCCAGGTGTGCTGAGCTATTGAAACACATTTTTATCAGCTGGCAAGGGCTGCTTGTCAAACTGGAGAAGCCTTAATCCTCCTCCTAAGTAGAGCGAAACCTCCCTGCAGATAAAAGACTTGCCTGACTTGTTCCAGAGGGAGTTGGTGACATGGCTGCACCCTCGCCCCCTTCTCCCTTAGGAAAATATGGCCCTGAGGGAAGAGTGGAGAGGGATGATCAAAGGGAAGTGCAGTTTAGCTGCCTGCTTCCAGCAACAGAAAGGCCAACCCGTCATTACGGGGGAGCAGCGCTATTAGAGGTGAATGGGGAATGGAAGGGATGCACACTTGGGATCTTTGGCAGGCACAGAGATTGGGGCTATGCCACTGTGTAGGAGTGATTTGGGCTTGGGAGGGGACCTTGTTTCTCCCCACTCCTTTGGCAAGGTAAAACCCAGGTGTGTCCCTGGGAATCCCTAGCTTTTTAACTCAATGAGAAGTAATGAGTGGATGGTGGTTTTTACCTGCACAACTGGTAGGTGACTCTTGGACTTCCCACTGCATTTTGCCTCAGCAGAACCTCTGGCTCTTTTTCCTTATTACCCCTTCCCCAGAACAAAAAATCATGTGTCCCCTTCAAGAGCTGGTGTCTTATTTTTTTCCCCTCTGGCTTTGAAGTATAGGGAAGAAAGAGGACCAAAAGGACAAACTTCCTCAAAGTTTTAAAGCAGAGATAGGAAAGTAAAATGATTCACACACAAAAAAAATATTAAAAAAATGAGGTAACAATGCTGGAGTGGGAGCAGGCTGGGCAAGTTCTGCACTTTCTCCTCTGAGTAAGTGTTGGCTGCCTTGGGACAGGGTCCAGGTAATTATCAACTTGCAGGAATTTTGGAGTTTGAGTAAATAGCCTTAGTGAGACATTGGAGGGTGTTGGTAGAGGCATATTTTTCACCTGGCTTTTTAAGACAAGCTAAATGGAGATTTATCTGTTGAAGAGCTTGCCTGCATGAACTTGAAGATTCAGCTTCAATGCATCCACGTTACCTGTTCTCTTACTGCAGAGTTGGCAACTTACAGGTTTCCAGCACGGATTTGTGTTGTCAGTCCCAAGTATTGGACACAGGGAACCCACAGGGAGGCAAAGGGGAAGCTGTGGAGCAAACAAGGATGGATTAACTAGTGATGTTGCAGCCCACTGGGGTGGGAAAGGCTGGATGGATGTGGAGAGAGTGCAGGGAGGGGATTTGCTTTCACCCTGGGATGAATCTGCCCCTGTGACACACATATTGAAGGTGGCCGGATTTGGAAAACAAATAGTTGGGTAAAGGCCATGCCTGGCCCTGGATGTCACTACTGTCCCCTTTAGAGAAGGGTGGAGTGCAGTGCCCAGAGCCAAGACCAATTGCTCCAGTAGCAACTGGAGCACAGAGCAGACAAACCCCTGCCATCCTCTGTAACAGGCTGTGTCATGAATTTCCCAAGGGGAAATCCAGATCTGGGTGCAGCCGAGCAGGACATGGGGACATGGTTTCTCTACTACTCCTTTGGGTAGCCCAGCATTGCTGTTGCTTCTAGCCTGGAGCCAGTCCTGCATGTGAATACAAGGAATGGGGTTGAGTAATGGCCTTTTGGGAAGCCTATTGGTGTCTCAAACCCTCCAGACCACAGACAGAAACAGCCAGGCTTTTGCTTTGCAAAAATTCTCATCTGTCCATTAGCATTTTAGCCATCCCCTGGTCTGACTGACTGTTATTCACCTTCTACACAGGAAACTCTATATTTTTTGATTTTTAATCCCTCAGACTGGAAGCTACAAACAGGGAATTTCCAAGAAGGCAAGTGGTTATTAATAATAAATAAAAACAACCTCTTACATGGATGGAGCACCTCTCATAGAAAGAAATAGATCCCAAGGTGTTATACAGACATGTTTCTGCTCTTAGGAATCAGTCTCATATGGATTTACAGCATGGGGACATTTTGTCCTCTACCAATGAAAAACCACATTATCCATCACTGCAAGCAGATGTCTCAGGGGCTGAATGAAAGCGATATTTGCCAGAATTAGCAGCTAATCCTGATTATGATTGTTTTGCATATTGTTATGAATACGCTTCAATCTCACCTCATACTTAGAGACTGAGTTTCTGTTTGTCATGATGAGCTCTATGTCTAAAACTTGGTTTGAGCCCAGATTCCACTTTTATTAAAGCACTCCAACAGGCACAACCTTTTAGCTTTCCCTGGTGAGAACAATATTTGCTTTCTGATAGGCTGAATTTACATGCTTTTTCTTTTTATGTGTGCGCGTGTGTGTTATGATGAGGAGTTTTAAAACAAACGGAGTTATCCCCAGGTGCTAAGTTCTGACATGCACTTTAAATAAGTAAACCCAGGGATGTGGCAGGCTATGGAGGAAGGGAGAATAAAATTGGCTTACGTGTTGCACTGATCACAGAATTATCATCTGCTATCACGCAGTTTACCATTAGACCCAGCTGCTGCCAGCCTGACCGGTGCATTTCTTCAAGCTAAGCTAACAAAGCACTTATTTGTTATCCAGGGAACTACCTCTAATAGACTTCCAGTGAAATAATATTTGCTTTCCAACCCTACTTTGAATCCCACTCACTTTGTTAAAAAGATTGCCTCTGGCTGTCTCCGCTGGTCTAATCTAATAGTTTCTAGTTTGTACAAGCAAAGCGCTTTCAGCCAACTATATAAATAACTTAAAGAGAAGAAGACACTTTTACAGCGCTCTGTGCCGGGTGCTATAGAACATGACAGATTAGTAAATGACGCCTCAGTGGAGCTCATCTGGGAACCTCTGTCAGTTGAATATGAGCAATTACAATATTGTATTTGGGCTGAAAGGGTTGTCTGTCTTCTTACAAAAAGGCTAACAAGAAAAATAATTCCTGTCTTGCTTCTCCTGTGCATGAAACTGATCTAAGTGGTTCTCGCCCCTTTTCCCTTCCCTCCCATTGCCGGCGCAGCAGCAGGAGGGGAGAGGGGAGGAAAGGCGAGCGAGGAGAGAAAAGAAAGTTATTTTCTTTCTGTTTTCACTTTTGGTTTGAATTGAGAATGAAGAAAGAATAATATTAGGAGACGGGGCTCCCTGAGGTTTGAGAGGGGACGTTATATCATTATATCAAAGAGCACTTTCTGCCACCTGCCTCTGCTCCAGCAGCCCAGGGTGCTGCCTGAAGAGCAAGTGCCCCATGCCTCTCGGAGCAGCTCCATTTATCTCAGCTCACCTGCTAAGATCACCAAGGGCCTGGAGTTTCAAAGAGTTGCCCAAGGTTTACCCATGTTATTCCCACTGTTGAGTGTTTCTTAAACAGAAATGCTGAGCCTGAGCATCACAAGACAGAAAATATGAAAATATACCATGCATGCTGTGGTTGCCAAAGGAAAAATTTTCACATCCCATTGAAACTTCCTTTAGGCTCTTTTGAAACTGTCTGTAGGACTAGAGGGCCAACACCACATGTCCTCCTTTAGGATCAGGGAAGTTACACCAAGGAATCTGTCTTTGTGATCATTTGATGTGGGATTTTGCAAACACCTATGGCCAAAGCCATTTGTCTTTTTTCATTCATGTTTTTCCTTTTTTTTTTCATTTTTTTTTTCTTTCACAAAAAGCAACCCAGTACTAGGAATTTCTTCTGTTTACATCTGTCTTTTTCTCATCACAGACTGTTACTGTGGCTCTTTTCAGGCCTGTGAGTAACTGCATGCAACTGCATGCCCATGAATGTACACCAGACAAAACTGTGCTCCTATTAAATTAGGTCCTCCTCCTCCTTCAGAGTGGAAAACAGTGTCATTCCACCTCCATCCTGCTATTAAATTGGTGTGTGCCATGTGCTACTCCAGCCTGAGGCTGATTAGGCACAGGCTGTATCTGCAGGTACATGGGTAGGTTTGGAACAGGGTGAAGCCACAGAGGTCTGAACATTAAGCTGCTCACTGCTGTGCCAAACAGGCACTGGCATTCCTGATGTGGAAATTCCCTTCTGAGGCCCAGTAGCTTCTCTAAAAGAACACAGAACCATGATGACAAGTGACCAAGAAACTGCCAGTCACTGAGAGCAAGTTGTGGCCTCTGGTGGAAGAAACAGGGTCAAAACAACACCTTTCAGTTGGGATAATGCCAGGAATAATAAAAGCTAAAGCTTGCACAGAAATCTCCATCTAGAACAAAACTAATGCAAGCCTTCCTTCAGATCTAAAAACTGCCTTTGGTTATGCTCATGCTGATGAAAGAGTGGACTGTGCTGGCAGCACTGGACAGCATGTGACCCACAGATTTCCTCCACACTAGGTAACCATGCTGTGCCTATGCTGAAAATATATCAGAGAACAGATACATGAAATTAAGATCATCTCAAGCAAATCAACCAGTTTTCATCCTGAGATGTGTGTGATGCCATAGGCCCCTTTCATGGCTCCTGGGCAAACTGGTGCAGGGGCTCATGGACTCACTGCAAGTCCTGTGAGGTGAGAGGTGCAGCCATCAGCTCCTGCCATTTAGGAGATGTTTAACAGGATTTTGGTATCTGATTTCCTCCTCATTTTGCTGCGTGTGATCACAGTTGATTTAATCACAGATTATCTTTTGCCAGGTAGGAAGTACCTGTGCAATGAAACAACAATTCTGAATGTAACGTTACCTCCCAAAAAATAAAGCCTTGGTGGAGAATTCATGTCAGGATGGGTGGAATGAATGGACCAGCAGTTCTGAATCAAAGGGCCTGGGCTCCAGGCACAGATTGGTCCACCAACAGTGATTGATCTTGGACCTGATCTTTCATCTCTCTTTGATCTCTTTAAACTGTGAACTTCACGGGACAGGGCTTGGCACTCTGGCCATATAGCATGGAGAACATATAAGGTCTTTGTTTCCAGATTGCATTTGGCTTTGCATTTAAAAAACAGGAGTTCAACCTCTTTCTTTTATATGAACAAGTACAAAATTATTTTCAGGACATAGTAGCTCATATTTTCAGTTCTAAAAAGCAGATCTGGTAAGTCTTTATGTTTTCAAAATGCTGATTTCAATATTGACTACTTTTATTTCAGCCCTGGGCATCGTATTCTCAAATGTAGGCGACTGCAGTTTTTTAAAACTCTGAAAAGCACATTTTAGAAAGGAAACTTTGTGGGAAGTCTCCTGTTCCTGTGGGAGGTAAAAAAGGCAGAATTTGGCAGTCTTGGCAGATTTAGGAGTGTGCTGAAGGGATCAATCTGTTTTAGATTGGATGCCTTAAACATTTTGCAGTCACTGGATGGGGGTGCTGGTGGTAGGATAGGGACTGCCAAGGCCAAACAAGGACAATGCAGAGTCCAGTGAGATCATGAGCACGATGCCACAAGCAAGGGCAGTGGCAGTATCTGAGTATCCAGGGCGTATTTTTCCCATGAAACCTTCATAAAATGAGTGGTTAAATCCACAAACAGTTAGAGGGTTGTGTAGAGCTGGGTCTCATTATGCAGGAATGATCTTTTAGCTGTACCAAGTGACAGAGATCCACAGAGACACATTGGTGTCTGTGTCCACTCATTCTTGTTAGTGTTGTGCTCCTAAACACATTTATGGATCTGTGCCTCTGACCACTGGCTTTCGTGCAATGACATAATATCTTTCCATCTACTCTTTTTCTAGTCTGTGAAAATTAAGGAAAAGCATTCCATCACTCCCCCAGTTTTCTCAGTTCTCAGCAGGGAGAAGTCCCTCTCAGAGCTTTCCTCTGACCATCTCACATGGAGCTCAAGGCCAGCCACTTGCCCACCCAGAGCTCAGCCCATGCACCTCTCCTTGGTTGATCAGCCATGGAACAATTCAGCCTCCAAGACCTGTATTTCTCAAACTCAGGGTGGGATGAAATCAGTGTCTATATATCTTTCACATCCTTAATTGTGAAGTTGTTAACCTTGCATTTAGTGCTTGAATACTCCTGTGATGGGCACTGGAGATAAACCTCTGAGAGCCAGACTTTGAAATAACATTGTGAACACTTTTTTTTAAGCCAGAGAGCTATTATTGACAGGGTGTCAGCTGCTGATGAAGGGCCCTGAAATATTTTATGGGATGTGACAGCTAATAAAACAGGTTGTTGTTTTTAATTGTTTGGCAGGTAGCAGTGAATTGCGAACAGATGTGAACTGGGTGCAGAGACGTCTGTAGGTTTCCCTGAATTTCTTCCACGTTTCACTGCCACCACCAGCACTGAACATTAAAAATATTACTCTCCTTGCTTTCACTCTGTGCCTTGCTGCTTAATCTTTGAAAATTGCACGATACAACCAAAAGTGGCAAAATGCCTGGATCGCAAACAGCCAAGGCAGGGTGGGCTGATTTCAGTGCAGGGGGTTCTTTATCAGACAGGCCATAATTTTCCACATAAAGTTTTGCAAATGATCCTGTCGCAGCTGATCTGCCACTTGCACAGCTGGTGTGTCTCTGCTGCACTGAGGAACCCTCAAAAGGGTCCTGAGACCCATGTCCTCCTGGGGCTGCCCAAACTAAGGGGCATCTGCATCCCAGTGCTGGTGTGCAGGCACATCTCATGGCAAGAGGGAAACCTGGGGGTTTGCATCCCCCTGTGTGAGCTTCCAGAGCTGCTTTGGGTACAGAACTGATTCTCCATTTCAGCTGGGTGCCTTGGCTCCTTCAGCCTGCTGCATAATTAGCACCTGACACTTTCCATAGCTCAGTGTACTTTTGGGAGGCTCCAAAGAGCCTCTCTTTAAGAGACCCAGAGGGACTGTGCAGGGTTTGCATTGCTTGAAATGAAAGATGTCTCATCAAGTTACACCTTTTAGCTCCTATGTGTATAAGCATGCAGATAAGTGGTGCTTTTTCTTCCTCCATCCCCCCATTCCCTTTCTCTCTAATATAATCTTTGCCAGGTCTAGTCAAAGCAGAATAGCTACAGGGGATTCATTAATCCTAGTTTGGAGCTAACCACCACCACCACCACCATCGAATCATAAAAATAAAAATTTAAAGCACCTCAGTTTATTATTCATACACTCTAAGTCCAGCCTTTTCTTTCTGCTCCCAGGGTATATTCCTCCCCCCTATTCTGGGACCCCTCCAACCTCTCCATCCTTTCTCCCTGATGTTCTGTTAAACAGTTATCAATTCCTGAGGGAGACTTGGGATAAAATGACACTCCTCCCATGTGCCGAAAGCTGCCAGGGTTGTGTACCCTGGCACAAGTACAACAGAAACTAAGCCTTGGCCTCCAGCAATGTAACACCCAGATAAACAAGTCTGCCAGAAAGAGGCCGGGCTGAGGCTCCGGCGCTCGCAGCACTCGGGAGAGGCTGATCCAAAGCTCGGGCGCTGCAGATAGCTGCAAGACAGGGTGTCTCCAGGAAACCCAGGCTGCTCCGTGGTGTTACATCCCTCCTGGCACCAGCCCAGTGCATCCCCCACAGCCACCCTCTCCATGCCACAATTGCCAGCCAGAGAGGTGTTCCCAAATAATGCGGAGCAAAAGACACTGGTGGTGCCTCAGAGCGGACCTGGGCAGGGAAATCCTTCGGCTTTGTTGCCTTGATGCATTTGACCAAGGGAACATGCTTGATGAGGGGAGAGGGAGGTCACTGGCTTGCCCAAAGCCTTGGCACCCATGGCCTGGTGCACACTGGGGATGGCACAGTTTGGGTGCAA
Source organism: Campylorhamphus procurvoides (assembly GCA_013396655.1). Classification (NCBI taxonomy): domain Eukaryota; kingdom Metazoa; phylum Chordata; class Aves; order Passeriformes; family Dendrocolaptidae; genus Campylorhamphus; species Campylorhamphus procurvoides. The sequence continues at coordinate 466,008 of WBMV01008696.1, forward strand.
GATCGAAAGAACAGCAAGAAAACCTGTTCTCTCCTCTACAACCTGACATTATTTCTGCCTTTCTTAGCACTGGACTTCAGCAGCACTGCCTGCCTCCTGCTTCAAAGCCTCTCCCCTGCTCCTGGGCATTGACAAAAGGCAGGAAAATCTTTCCTGCAAAAGGAGACAGTGAAATAGATCTGGGCCAGCAGAGCATTCTCTGAGGGAGAAATGGGCTCTTCTTGTACAAGTCAAGGAGATGGGCTGTCTCTGAATGATTTGGATGCTCCCTCAGTCCCTATCTCCTGTCCTTTTAAATCAAATTATTTCTGAGAAGACTCATGATCTCGAGATATCTGAGCACTGGACCTCTGTCCGCTTCTACCAACAGGAGCAGGCAGGGCCAGAAGAAGGTGTGCCTCCATCTTCTCCCCATCCTTCACCACAGTGTTCAAGTTGCTCTCCTTTTGCTTTTCCATAGCCTTTGAAATGACTTACAAGGATCATGTGCCAAAGGACTGATGATCAGAACCCTTCCAGAAGTGATAAGCATTCTCCAACTCCAGTCCTCCACCCAGTCCTGCCTGAGGAGCTTTCAGCCACCTATCCGGGGTGATTTAGCTTGTTCAGGAAGGGGAGGGTGGGCTGGGCTGCACCATAACCCCACTTTTTCACCTGCCCAGAGCAGCTACTGCAGAGTCAGTGGCATTGCTGCTGGCACATTACACACAGCCCAGATGTGGCTGCTGCTGTCCACTATCGGTTATATTTCATTAGGGTTTGGATGGATTAGAGGGTAATGAGGACAGGCTGTTCTAGGCACCCTCTCCTACCCTTCATGTGCTACAGAAGAGCTGTGGAGAGTCAGGACATGCCATGAGCTTCATCTCCTACTCCTCTTCCACCCAACATGCCCATGGTGGAAAGTGGTGGGCACCCTGGACAGTAGTCCCATTAGCATCAGGGCACTTTTTGAAATTGAAGTTATCCTCTCTACCATCAGAACTGATCTGCTATACTGAAAGCCATGAGCAGTGATGAGCTTGTAACGCTCAGTCTGAGATAACCTCTGCCCGAGGAATTCACAGAGCAGAGGTGTTTGCTGGTTACACTGGACTGCCTTCAGTGAGGAGAGAAAGGGCATCCAATTAAAAACATTCTATCAATGTGGAGGCATATGCAAAAAAAAAACCAGTGAATACCAATCTTGTTTGCAGTGAAGACTCTGGCAATCTTAACATACTGAGAAATACAGGCCATGTGGTGCCTTGTACATCACGTATGTTCAAGGGAATCATCTTGTAGAAGTGTGAAGGATTTCTGTTCATAGACCCCACTGCAGAAAACTGCATTTTCCTTACAAAGCCTGTCAGCAACACGTGGTAACAGAAGTACCAAGCCAGTTTTACTATGAAGCTTTTTCTTCCGTCTTCAAACTAGAGAGGATGTCCAATTACTATGTTGAGAAGGGCACTTTAAATCAGAAAGAATGGTACACACCAGCTTGACTACCTTTTGAGTGATTAAAAACTGATGAATGACTCAGGAAAAAAGTTTCTGCAAAACTAGACTGTGATTTCATCAGCTGAGGGACTGAACCCTGTCAGCTCTGCTGCAGATTCTGGCTGGAGCAGTCAAATGCTGCAGATACCAGAGGGAGGGGAGCTGCTGTGAAACTGAGGGATAATTGATACCTAATAATTTTAAGTGCTATCAGTGGTATTGTTAAATATAGTTAAATGCAGTTTATCCACCTCTAATTCAGTATTGATCCACTTCTCCTGCACACCAAGGAGGATGAGTGTGCTTGATTTTCAGTGCATCACTTCAGCATCACTAACTGCCCTGGAACCTGTGGGACCTTTTGGAAACTGTGGTTGACCTCAGCAATACCCACTCAGATTAGATTAATGCAAGTCCAGTGATAATTGCAGTTTCATTAGTAAAGCTCCAGCTCCTTGAGTCATGAAACCCTGTGAAGAACTCTTATCCCCCTTGTTTCTTTAAACATTTATAACCTCCAGCCAAAAAAGGTGCAAAAGTCAGAGCTCTAAAATCTCAGGACCTAAAATTTAAATCAAAAAGTTACTTTGACAGTTACTACTATTCTCTAAAAGTATATGCTTTCAGTGAAACTCCTTGCCTTTTTGCAGCCTGACTCAGGCCACCTGATTGCCTGGGGCTGGCAGTACTGCATCCTGCTCCCCTCCCAGTGCACCCACAGACTCTTGGACACGGAGCAGAGAAGACGTGTTGAAGGGGTGCCAAGGGTGCAGGGGAAGAGCTGCACTGCTCTGCCACTGCCTGCAGCCCTGGATCAGGCAGATTAAAGCTGGACCAGGCAGTGAAGGTGATTACTCACTGCAGATGGTTTGCAGTTTCCACTGCTAGGACTCTGTCTGTCAGTGAGCCACGGGAGCAGAGAAGAGCTGGATTCACGCTGGCAGTGGACCAAGGCGTCCCTTGTGTGTCTGAAACATCATCATCCCTGCTATCCCCCAAATGCAGACTGTTGGGGAGACTTGTCAGACCAGTCAGGCTGCAGAGACCTCCTCACAGGACATCATGGTTGTGGCTTCATCACACACTCACACGTTCTCTGCTTCCTGGCTCCCCTTTGGAAGCTGTGCACCAAAGCAGGGTGGAGAGAGAGCCGCAAATGTGCAAGGGATCCATCCTGCAGCCTGCCAAGCCCCCTCCTCTTCCCGCTGGCTCCCTCTCCCAGCACCTTGCAGGATCAGGCCCTTTCTTATGAACTGTCAAGTCATTATCGTCTTTCCCCGTTTGGCATTTAATGTCTCTTGGCAAAAGATTAATGAATTGACTGGCTTTCAACAGGTTTTATGAAGCAAGACAAGAGCATGCCAGCACAGACAGAATATTAAAGGCGTTCGGCAGGGAAGCCTCTCCTGCCTGGTGTGTGCCTGTGCAGCCCGAGCGTGTGTGTAGGCACGAAGGGCTCCGACGGAACTGTTGGCTCTGAATGACAAGCAACGGGGAAAATTGCAATAAAAGCAACATGTGGCCCTTAGCTTACTGCTTTACCTCGGATGAACCTTCACTAAAACTGCTCCCAGACTTCTGATTTCACACTAACCCCCCCATGCACGCCGTGAAGATGATTGTTGTATATATTCACATGATGGAAACATATGATTTAGGGATTGGGGGATTTGAAGCCCCGTTTATATTTCTGTGGTTTTCTCACCCCGGTGGAAGTGCCCTCCCAGCCGTGCTGTTGGCGTTTGGGTTCATGGGCTGGCTCTGTCACCTGCTGCAGCAGGCAGAGCTGTCTGCACAGGTGAGGGGGGAGAGGGGAGGGAGAGGTGCCTGCATGATTTATACAGGGATAACTCAGCCAAAGGGTTCTGGTAACTTCAAAAACCACCACAGCAGAGACCTCCCCAAGCCAGATTTCATGCCATGTAACATTTCCTTTAAATTTTTTTTGTTTTTAAAATATATGGATTGAGTGTTGATTTAGGTCTTTAAAACAAATGAACCATTTTATTCAAGTAATCTATGTTAGGAGTGACTGAAACTATTGCAGTGATTATTTGCACATGAGAGTAAAGTAATGGAATTTCAGGCTGATGAGATTGAACCAAAATGCTCCTAAGTGTTAGAGAAATTTCAGTCCTGGACCTGCTTTGAACTCCATGACTCACATCCCAGACTTAGATTTTTAACCCTCTTTAGTAATTGGAAATACGTGGCTCAGAACATCTGCTTTTGGAAAGTTTAAAGAAAGAAAGTCATATAGTCTGTTGTTCTGATGTTAGAAGGTCCTGACCCTGCAAAGTGCTGAGAGGTGCAATTTCTGATTCCCATGGATGTGGATGCTAAATAAATTTGGACAGCATCGCACAGGTTTAGACTTATTAAGACAATCGGAATGATGTGATGGTTTAATAATTGTTGCCCCTCCCCTTGTAATATTGCATGGTTATTTTTGGAATAGAAGTGAACAGCACCAGATCCTCATCCAGAGTCAAACAGACTAGATTCATGGGAAATTAAGGAAGAGGCTTTATACCATGTCTCTAAAGCCATGTGGGATTTATAATCCTGTCTGGATCCTCGGCCTAGTCCTGAAATACCTCTAAAAGTAACCAAGAAAAGCTGCTCACATGCAGGAGCTCCTTTGAACAGCACCTCGGGGAGCCCATGGAGCAGAAAAGGCAACAGCCACTGCTCTGAGTGAGGCACCAAAAGGCACAAGAACTGTCCTGGCACTTGGGATGACCCGTGTGATTGAGCTGTGCAATGCCAGGACAGCGTGCTGAGGGTTCCTGGGGTGGCACAAAGCCCTGTCTCCTCACACCAGACCCCCAGGGCTGGCTGCTGGTGGCTGAGAAATGCTGCCCTCCTCCAGCTGCAGCATGGGCACAGCCTTTGCAGCCACACAGGGCATCTGTGAGCTTAAAACAACGTCTGGGCTCCTCTCCAGCACAGGCAGACAAGAGGGAAACGTCAGAGATCTCATGCCATGTATTTCCTTAACAGACCGTGCGCAGATTTATGGCACATGGCAAGTTATGCAGGCAAACATTTCCGCTCACATTTACTGCACAGGGAGGTTATCCCACACCACTCTCCTGCCAGCAGCACACAGGACTGGGAAATCAGAGGAGGTCCTTTCCAGGTGACAATACTCAGTGGTAAAAATTAGAGGCATCCTATTTCTTTTGGTATTAATAATAAAATCTGCCACTATGGACTGGAGCTTGACTTGCAGGAGCCATTCCTATTTGGCTGAGTGGTACTGAATCCAGCACAAACACAGTGAGCACTGGGGATCCTCCTTGGCAGTCTCAGGGATAGCTGTACGTCAGTGCGGAGGCTCAAAGACACCTTTTCCCTCCAGGGCTGTCCTGGAATGAGACTGTGTCATCATGTGAGGGTCCCCTCCCTCGCTTTTAGCAGACAGGTACAGGAATGCAGGCTGCAACAGGGATATTCAAATGATACATATACATACAAACCATTATGTTCCCTTGCACAGAGTTCATCTGACAGTCATTTTGCAAGCGGTTTTCTTTGATATGACATTGTGATCAGCATGTTCTAACTAGAACAGTGACATCGTTCCACACCTTGAACCACCCACATGTATATCAAAACAGCCTCACCAGATGCAACATCCTTGTACAGGCAGGAGTTTCTCAGGAGAAAAAAACCCTCACTGAACCTACTTGGGGAGCTTGCAACACCATGTTTTCTTTTGTGTCTTTGACATTTTCTGCCAAGGCTTCTGCGGCCTTGAAGTGAAGCCTTTAATGGCACAGAAGTAATGAATGCAAGACACGCTAGGCAGGGATTAAGACAGATTTCCGCCAGTGAGAACTAGGCAGAACACAAGTTACAGCTTTTGTAGTGTCCCATTTTTCCAGGTACCAGTTCTCCACAATTATCCTAAACCTGTGTTTTTCACACAGATGGATTTAAGTGTGCATTAGTGCAGTCTTCATGGTGTTTTCATGCTGACACCAGTGCTAGGATGCAGTCACACTCTCACAGACTTTTGAAAATTGGAATTATCTTTTGTCTCCTAGAGTTTTCAGTTCAGAGAGCTTTTATACTCAGAAATGAGGGAAACTCACAATGCAGATTTAATTGCAGCTTGGGGTTTATTTATATATTTAGTTAGTTAGTTTTCATCAGTATGCTTCCTTGAGGCTCTTTAGCAGCAGGCCTGGCACTCACACCTTGCACACGCCAGCAGGTGTTGGTGACCACATCACCCTGGAACATCAAAGCACACTTTCAATACCCAGAAAGGTTGGATTCCCTGCTCAGGGGGAAAATTTGCAGGTATTTATTTGCATGAAAAATCTTCTGGGTGCATTCTGTGTGGGCAAGTGATGGGGAGGGGCACACAAACTGCCCCACATTTTCTGCCTTCAAAAATATTCACTTTGCACACCATCATCGGCTTGGCGAGAGGTGGGTGTGAACGCAGGTGCTGCCACTCCTGTCCAGTGGAAACTGTGGTCCCAGCCAGCTCCTCGTGCTCCCAGTCACTGCCCCTCTTTGTGCCTGACCTCTGACACTGCCAAGCTGTTGGGTGCTCATGTCACTGAGAATGCACAGGAGGTGTCACTGCACAACAAGTGAATGGGTGTTGGCCAAGCAGAAGCAGAGGGGAAGAGATGTAGTTCCCCAGTTTATACACACACACATCTGCAGCATGTCAGTGTTTCAGAAGCACAGTTTAAGGGCACATGTGATCTCTGCTGCAAAATGAATTGCTGTTCTCAGCCAGGAAGGCTAAGCAAACCTGCTCAGGTGACAGATTTATGTGCCACTGCATTAACAGATAAACCAGCAGTGTAAATACAGCTCATGGACTCTGAGTGGAGCGGGTCCATACCCTGGTTCACACCATCCATGCAGGGCTCACTAACAGCAAGCGAGATCCCCACAGTGCACACATTCACAGCCTCACCTACAGCATATCTGCCTCAGTTTTTACTAAAATGGAACGTGAAACTTACTGGCTGTAGCTTTATCCCTACCAAACCTCCCACCTGACAGAAGTCCCCTGGTCACCCCCATCTCCCCATCACACCATGTAGCATTAACACTTATGAGATAAATCAGCTGTGATCAGATATTGCCCCAACAGCCTGTTCTGTCTTAGGAAGGCTAATGGTCACCAGCAGCCCCAGGAAAGAGGCAGGAAACTATGTCAGGTAAGGGGACTTCAGTCCTCAGCCACACAGCTCCATGTATCAATGAGGAAAGTTTTTTGCTGTTCAAATATGATGCTTGAAAAAGAGGGGGTACTCTTCCTTGTGAAGTCTCCACAGGTTTGTATTAGGTCAACTTGTTCTACTCCCTGTTGAAATGAAAAAGATCATCCCAAAAGATGCAGTAAAACCTTTGTGCCAAACGAGAGCTGAGCCAATTTGCAAAGTTTCTGAGAAACCAAACTAACTCTAGGGTGGGGAGGGGATTGTAACCAAAGGACTCGTTGGACTTATTTCAAGAGTATTCCCTGAAAACACAAGAAGGAGCAGGAGTGTTTATGTGTGTGTGTGTGTGTGTGTGTGTGTATACAAATGCATACACATCTCTTTCCTTCCCTTCCAACAGCTTTTCCTGCTCATCCTCTGCCTTAATTGAGATTTTTTAGCTCTGACAGTGGATCACAGCAGTAATTATTTTCTTGATCTCTTGCCACACACTCTCTTTCATCTAAACTCTTTCACCCACTCACTTTTGTGCAACTAAATGAGGCACAGCAAACACGTGAGCGGTGCATTCATGCAGCAGAGGTAATAGGAAAATTCAAATTGGGGCAACAGGGCTGTCTCCAGGCTTGCAGGACTCCATGGAAAGCGCCTTTGGGGCTTTACACAGCTCCTTCTCCAAGTGTAACTTTTCTCTCTCTTTTCAAAACCCTGCATTTCCAACCCTCATCATTCCAGAACTCTTCATGACACTTAGAAATAAACGTGGATAGTCTGTTTAAATTACTGGAAGGAGATCAGAACTACTCCTGACCTCTGGAGTTTGATATAGACCTCTCCTGGCATTTTTCTTACTGCTTTAACCTGAGTAATCTGCCTAAAATAACTGCCATTGATTCATTTCTGTTTTCAGGAAAACACAGGTTGGGTTCTTTCTGGTGGAAAAATGTTGTGTCAGAAATATTTTGACTTTATTTCCAAACTGCGAAGCACTTGCTAGTTCCTTTCTGTAATTATTATGCACTTTTTACGTGTCAGGGAGAACACTGAAATGAAAGGGATGCACTGCTCTTGGCAAACCTGATCTTCTTTACCCATTGTTTCTTTTCTGTAGCTGAGGGAGGAATATATCATTTTGTGCAAGAAGGGAAAATTCCTGCTATTTTCAGTGCTGTGAATGCTGGGAATCCGATGACATGCAGTCGCTGTGCTTGCCAATGCAACGGGACACCAGCTCAGCTGTGTTTTTGGCTCAGTCCTGTGCTTTCTAGGAACCACTTCAGAGCACCACCACCACTGATGAGGAGCACGAGGGAAAGAGACACAATCCTCCTCTTGCAACACCCTATCCTGGGTTTTTGACACCTGCACGGAACCTGACTTTTCACAAAGCAAGAAAACAGCACTCAAAACTTGAGGGAGGGCATTGCCAAAGCACAGTAAGGAAGCACAGCCCTCCTTCGTGCTGGGGGTGCTGCCCAGATCCTCCCTGGCTCTGCCCGTGCAGGCTGCAGTTGGCACCAGCTCCTGCCACCTGTGCGTGCCAACACTTGTGCTGGTTCTCCGAGCAGCTCAACACCTGTAGTGCCCTCAGACACCACCGCCCACCCCCTCAAAACCCCTCCTGGAGTTGTTAAATGTTGGGATTCCTCCCTTCCACTTTGCGTCCCCTGGGAATGACAGGAGCCAGAGCGGAGTTGTAGCCTTTGAAGTTCATCACGTCTGCTTTTCAGCTGTGGCTTTTTTAAAATGTGGATGATAGCAACAGAAATGTCCACTTCTAGAAAGCTCCTAGCAGGCTTCCCAAGCAGCAGCTCCATGGAAATATAGGCAGTTTTCATCAGCAGTTGTTGTTTTTCTGGCAGTCACCAAATGCTGCCTGTAATGAGAAAGCAACAGGTTTGAGAGTTGGGCATCTGTTACCATCTTCCTCTTTATCTGGAGGCATTTTTGTTATCTAGGGAAAAAATCCTCACTCTGAATAAGGGCACACTCAAAATAAATAAACAAACAAAAACCCAAACCTGACAATTTAGAGGCTGAAGATGCCTTCAACTTCCTCCAGATATGGTTAAAAATGTCACTCAGGAGTTGTCACATTTTTCTGAATAATCTTTTAGTTTCTTTTGTTTTATTCAATAATATGTTTGTCCATATGAAGACCACAAGAAAATTAAGCCTGGGAATTTAATGATTCTCAGGGGATGCTGTGGGAAGGAATTTAAGGTAGGCTATTTAAGCCACAGTTGCTAGTGAACTCAGAATTAGAACGCTTCAAATTTTCTCTAATATCACAAATTGGCTTTTATAGAACCATAAGCAGTGGGTCAGACAGTGCTGGCGGGTGTGCCAGTGGCAGTGACAAAAATCTGCCAGACATGAGAGCTTCTAGAAACTGCTTCCTGCAAAATGCTGGCATTGGGGCAGCAAAAGTGGGAAGGATCCAGACTCACAACCAGCATCACCTTTGCACTGTCATGCTGGCACAGCTAAGTAAAATAATTACCTTCAGTGGTGTTATACTGTTACTAAACTGCTTATTAAGGAAAAGGGAAATTAGCTTTATTATTAAAAAGCTTTTTTGTGATGCTAGAACCATTCTTTACATTAGTATTACCTTTCTGAGAAAGCAAACCATCTTCCTGAACAATACAAACCCACAGGTAGCAAGACTGAGCAAAAATAAAAGTTGAGAGGAGATGATTATTTCACCCTGTGCGGTTTCCCCACTTCCAGGTCCAGCTTCTTGACACCAGGCTGAGTGTCCAACTCCTCACTACATGCATAAGTCACCAAAATAAGTGACTGTTTCCCAAGCGGCAGAAAAGGTGTTTTCAAAATTTCTAAAACCAAACTCTCTGAGTACCTGAAGGTGAGTTAAACTGATCCAGTGTCACGGTAGCCCAGGTGATCCTTTGCAAAACCGTCCACTGAAAGAAATCAACATCTGCCCTACACAATGAGGTGCAAAATCAGGCAGGAGGACTTACCCTACTGGAAAAACAGTCATCTTTCCTAAGTGCATGTGCTTACCCCGTGCTGGAGCCATCTGATCAGAAGACTGTGTCCCCTTACAGTGCATGAGAGAGTGTGTGTACACAGGAGGGTGGTTTTTTTGCTCCCTGACCTAGAACCATGCTGTTATATAAACCCTGGGATTATCAATAACCTCACATTACAAACCAGCTCCTGTTCAACTCATTAAAGGATTGTGTCTCTGCCTGTTCTGACTCATCTAGCCTCTTTGGCATTCTTTCTGTTAACGAAGATAGCAACTCATTACTCTGCACTAGCTGAAACACCCATAGGTTAACTCGGTTTTCCCTTTTGAAATGATCCTTTTACGATGCTATTGCAGCAGTTCCTCCTGCCCTGGCAAAGCAGGCGTCAGGCCAGCCAGCAGCAGGAGAGTCTGGCCTCAAAGACTCGATGTGAAACCAAGGCTGGATGTGTCTGAAGTACCCAGACCTGGGTTAAGCCAGCAGATTTTCACCACTCGGTTCCCTCGCTTTATCACGTACATCATTACATCACTGCCTTGCAATGAAACCTGTAATCCAAAACCCCAAAGCTGACTTTCTCTAGGGGTTTGGGAAGAACCAGTTTTTAGGGAGAAGCTGAGATGTGACTTTGTTTCTTGAAGCTTTTGCCATATTGAACTAAACAACTTGTCTGTAAGGAGGTTCCTAAAACTGACCTTTTTCCTTTAACCAGCTCTGAAATTTGATCAGTACAATGAGATCAGCAAAATTCCTCCTTGGAAATCCAGGATTTTGCTGGTCTGGTTCTTTTGGGTCTCAGCCTTGTGCAACCTGCTGTCCTGCATAGAGCCATGCTCTTCTTCCCTCCCAGCAACTCATCCCACACAACCCACTGAGAGTGCTCAAGGTCTGCTTCACAGACTGAAAGGCTCCTTCATTTCATTTCTTTTCTTTTTTTTTTTCTTTCTCTTAATGGGCTTTGTGGGCTTTGACTCCAAAGAAATCAACCAAACTTGGAGGTGCAACTTTCCTCAATGCTGGCCAGTACCCCATGAGTTTAAATGCCAGGGTAATCATGATAGATTTAAATGTGCTTCCAGCCTAAAAGTGATGGCTCTGTATGGCCACTATCACCTGAAAATATACCAGAGACACTTCTGAGGAAAAGCATTTTACTGGCTGAATGATGATTGCTCAAGAATGGTGAATTTCCAAGTCACTTTGTAATGGAATGACCTGGACAAAACCAGAGTAAAGAAAAAAACCCTCAACCAAGTCCTTCAGAAATCACCCAAAGTTGGGGGTGGGGGGGGAAGAAAAGAAAAAGAAAAAAGAAGGAAAGTAACAAGAAGAAATAAAAATTGGGAGACAATTTTTTTTAAGCAAATCTACAGGACTACAGGCAAAACCAAGGAAAGTTATGTTGCTCTTCCTGTGGAAAAGTTATGAAATTCAAATGGAGAGAGTGTTCTGATCCATCTGAGGTTGGCATTTTAATGGGGCTGGCTTCTCCAAGGCAGCCCATTATAGCCCCATTCAATATTTCTAACCATTGTGGAAAAATGCCATGTGCCAACAGCTATTTTCCACAATTTTCTTCAGAAAATCTGAAAGAAATGCAGAAAATTGATTTGAAGCCCTGGCAGAGAGATGGAGAAACAGTAGCACAAGGCTGCAGGCCAGTAATTTATGTTTCGAATGTCACTGGGTGCTTTGCCTATAATTTCAAGGGAGAATGATAATAATTAAAAGCAAAACCTCTCCAGTCATTTCTTACGAGGGAAAAAGCTGAATGTACTAAGCGTAGGGATTTCTTTAAGTGCTTAACTTTTCCAATGGAGTTTCAAAAATTAAATATAGTAATAATATCTGTCATCCAAAATTATCCCAATGAGCTTTCCAATGTCGAGAGGGGAAGCAGTTCAGCCACCACGAAAATGCAGACACTGCTTGGATGAAACGTGGCGGCTCTTTGACAGCAGGGAGCCCTCCATGGCCCCTACAACCACAGAGGGGGACTGGCACCGAATGCTCTCCTGGGTCACGCAGAAACTGGTGTCACTGGGAGGGCAGGAAGGGCTCAGCCATTCCAGAATGTCCCTGCCCAGCACTCCAAAGGGTGATGAAGAAATACATGAGTCAGAAGTCATAGAATCACAGAACAGTTTGAGTTGGAAGGGACCTTAAATATCATCTCATCCCGCTCCCTGCCATGGGCAGGGTCGCCTTCCACTATCCCAGGTTGCTCCAAGCCCTGTCCAACCTGGCCTTGAACAATTCCAGGGATGGGGCAGCCACAGCTTCTCTGGGCAACCTGTGCCAGGGCCTCACCACCCCATGGGTAAAGAACTTCTGCCTAATGAAGACTCTGCACCATGAATAGCCATGTGGATGTTTTAACTTTTCTCAGGATGTGCTCCTTTGGATTTAGCCTGGGATCCCTTGCACAATGCTTTGCTGCCCCATCAAATAAGCTTTACTGAGGAATCAGCCTGTGGTAAATCTGAATATACAGAGCCAGCATAGAGATAAGAATGCCAGGCAAGGGGTTATGGAAGCAATCAGCTCTACTTCTGTCTTAAAGTTCAGGAGATGTCAAAGAGGACCTCCATACACAGCACTGGCTCCAATTTGGTGCCAGCAGTGGAATGGATGTTCACTGGGCAGTGGTTACATTTGAGGTACTTATTTGGGTCTACACCAAGTCCAAGCTTGGTTCTGCAGTGACTGAGATACTGATTGATTACCAGGTTCCAATCGAACTCTGGATAGAGGATACTTGCTTAGCTGTAGAGAAACAAGGGAAGAATCATTGCAGCCAAAGCAGTCCTCTAATACCCTCCTTGTCTACAGGTCCTTGTCAGGTGATGTTTGCCATGGTTAGCTTTCCACAGCAGTATCCCATGGGAATCTGAATAAGTGCCAGAATCCACCTCCATCCTGTGTTCCAATAAATCCTGTGTGCACTGCCCAGGAGGATGATTGTTCACCCTGCAAATACAATGTACTCCCACTCATCAGTAGGAGCAGAAACCCAAATGAAAACTGAAATTGCAACAGACACATATAAACAGCATGAGTATTTCCACTTAGTCTTTGGCAAAGTTAATAGGAATTATGTGTAAGTACCTAAGAACAAGTCTCCTCTATTCTGCAAACAGGGATCATCTCTCCTACAGATTCTTCAATTTGCCAATAACTTTAATCTATACAGCAAAAAGACACTTGTAACTTTCCACATCCATTCTGACAATCACAAGGACATTTCTCAAGGAATTTACTACATTCATTAGGAAAAAAATAGACCTAGAATAGCACTTTACATACTTCAGAAAACTAAAGGAATGGCCATACTTCAGATGGTGGTGTTAAATATAGAGCAAAAAATATGTGCTTTACTTATGAAAACAGTGAAATCAATAAATACAAGAGAGATCAAAGAAAAATTCTGGACTGAGGAGATGTTTCAATTCTATATTTTCAGAAATGTGTTCACTATATTAAGACTATATTATGCCTACATTTTCTTCCAAACAAAGCATATCACAGGATCTTTATGGATTCAAGCAGTGTCACTGCAGAGATAAATGGCTCTCAGATATTAGTTTCTGGCTGGGTAAACATTGACCCTTTGACCATTGGCCATTTGTCCACAAATCATAATATTTACTGAAACACAAAGGAGATGTATATATTGCTCCATATAAGTATCTTTTTTTGTAGCAGAAAATCCTCCTGGCAGTGAACAGGACTTGAATTAGAACAAACATAGTGAATTTGCTTATCAGTGCTGCCCCCAAATGCTCTTTCATCCCTCAGAATCTAAATATTCATTAAAAATTAAAATAATTTTATACCTCTTCTGGTAGGTATAAGATTAAGTATGTCTTTTAAAGGAGGAAAATTTTGGGAAAGTGTTTGGCTGTGAATGACATAATCTGTGGCTGTCCGAGTTCAAAGACAGCCTGAAGAGGGGTATAAATAACTAAGTCTTGTATTCATCTTGGTCAGGTATTAACTCATTTCGCTTCTTAGCAACACACATAAGAAGGCACAGGATGATCTCACAAATTGCTCTGCCAACTTGTTAGAAATTCCCACTGGAAACATTCAGAAGGAAAATTATCCCTCAGAGATCATGCTTTGAAGTTCCCAGCAGCATCCCTGGATACACTTAGCCTTGTGGAGGGATACCAGCAGCAAAAAAACCCAGAGGGATGCAAATCCCATGGAATAGCACACCCAAATCTCCCTTCTAGGGTGGTGTTGTGCTTTGCTGGACACAGTAATCCCATCTCAAGCCATAAATACTTGGCAAAAAGTAGATGATCCTATCTTGGGCAAGGCCTTTTGCTCCTAGCTGGAATGGGAATGCTCCTGAGAAGTGGGCTTTAGTACTAGTTAATGACTGTACCAACACAATTGCACATGTGGCTGATTTAACTGTGGGCAGAACTTGACACTCAGTCCTCGTTAGCTCCGCACCATGTCAGAGACACTTCAACCACTGGGCCTATGTTCCAAACCTTATTATGGTATGTTATCATATAATAAATATGTGATTAATGACTGCTAGGCATCACTTAATGAAAGGTTTTCTTGCTTTTTCTATTTATATTACTGCATATAATTTGAACCTCAGATAATTAAATGCTACATAAAATGTTCCAATACCAGTGATCCTGGGAGCATCTTTTTGAACACTTGGCAACCTTGCAATGGTTTGTCATTAACAAGCATGCCCTAATGTGACATTCCACTTCAGCAGCCTCTCTGAGAAGGTCTTTTTTTTTCCATTGCAGCAAGGAGCTGAAGCCTGAGTTATCCAGAAGAAGAAGCAGGTGTTGCAGCGTTGCTCCCTGCGGAGGTTATTTCAATACCCAGACGTCATTAGCACTGAGATACAGTACGTTGTAGTACAGTAAATGCGTCACATTGCACCGGCTTCCATGGTACTCTGGTGCATCCTGCCATGTATCATCTCGGGTTTCTGTCAGCAAAGGTTGTTTGAAAGGGAGGGACTAGTTCCCGTGAGCAGGAACTGCAGAGCAATGAAGAAGATTGCAATCTGTTTTCCCCTTTTTTAAGACAATATCTTCTTTGCGCACACTTGGCACTGAAATAAAGGAAAAATACTGCAAATTCAGGAATCACAGGTTAATTTGGGTTGGAAGGGACCTTTAGGGGTCATCTCACCCAACCCCCTGCAATGAGTATGGACAGTCAATGAGTCCAGTTTCGTATAATTATATAAACAGCAGTATTAGCTGTAAAAACATTATAAATAATACTGAGTAACCACAGTGTCCCTGATGGTGCACAGTACTCCAGTGGTTTCACCAGGGAAGGGCTTTTGCATTGCACTGTGGTTGGTAAATGATGCCATTGCTGAACAAGTAGCATCTTGCCAGGGAGGAGGTGGATGGGACATGGATGGAGGTGTCTGTGCAACCTTTTGTTTGCCATATAGGAGAGAGTACACTAATTCTGGAGACCTGCAAGTCCCTTAAGCTCTTTGTCATGGGGAAACTTGCCCTAGTTTTATAGGACAGGTGCCTGTCTTAGAATGACAGGGTTGTTCAGGTATGAAAGGACCCCAAAGAGTCATAGAATACTCTGAGCTGGAAGGGACCCATCAGGATCATTGAGCCCAGCTCCTGGCTCTGTGCAGCATAGCCCAAGAATCCCACCATGTGCCTGAGAGTATTCTCCAAACACTTCTAGAAGTCAGACAGGTTTGGTGCTGTGGCCACTGCCCTGGGGAGCCTGTTCCAGTGCTCAACCACCCTTTGGGTGAAAAACCTTTTCCTGCTATCTGACCTAAACCTCCCCTGACTCAACTTCATGCTGTTTCCTCAAGTTCTGTCAAGCCAAGAGGGTTTGTTAGATCAGACCAAGTCATTGAGGGCCTTATCCAATCTTGTCTCAGCTGGGATAAACAGTGAAGTGTCTCCACTGAGTGAAGCTGGGTTTGTGTAGCTTTACATCAAGTCTGGACTGCTTTAGTGAAATCTGATATCAACAGCACATGAGGTACCACATACTCTTACTGTGCATGATGGGGTAGGAAGCTACTGCTAATCCAGCAAGGATGAAAACACACACCTCTGGTATATGGAAGTAAAACCAAGTAGAAACAGGTACTTAATGAAACAGTTCAGAGCAAGATGCTGCTTGAGCTCCCTAACTACAAACCCAAAGGGAGAGAAGGCCCCTGCAGACATCAGCCAGCTGATGGAGCGATCTGAAGTTACTCCAACCAACATCTGTTTCAGCAGGGGCAGAACTTGCCTCGGTGTTGTTAGTACAAGTCACAGTTTACACAGCGTGAAGTGTTTCCATTTCAGAAAGAGGTTTGCATTTAAATGCTGTCTCTGGGAATAGAAGAGGATAATTTTACCTAAACTGATTTATCCACTCCTAACAATTTTACTCAGCAGGTCTCAGGTGCCAAGTGGAGACTCACTAGTGGCTCAGTCTGTGTATTCACAGGAGATGCTCTTTAATTCCTTAGCAATTCCTTTGTTACCAAAGGACAGGAATGAAAGGCTGGCTGAATGAAGGGAGGCATGACCCAGTGTCTTAATAAAATAAAATCCTCTGGGGTTGGCCCAGAGGTTATGCTTCCATTGCCATGGGAGAGACCTGGATTAATTTCTGCCCCGCTCCTTTGCTCTGAGGCCCAGCAGCAGCAGTGCAGGGTGTTGCAGAGGTTTGGGCTGCCGATGCACAGCGATGACCTTTCTGACTGATTGCAGGGCAGGGTGGATGAGCCCCTGGGGCACCCAGCCCTCCTCATCTGGTCAGCATCACCAGAGGGGAGCGAGACAGATGACAGCCCAGGTTAAGGAAGGGGACTCAGGGCTCTTCTGGGGGCAAAGGACTTGTCCTCAGTTTAAAAAATGCAAAAAAAAAAGCATAAAGAGTGACACACCCCACTGCCACAGCTAGGCAAGATGTGGGATATTCAACAACATATTATTTGCTGGCAAGAAAACGTCGTTTTTTATTTGAAATGTGGCTCTCAGTGAAAACCACGTTTATAAAATTTCAAACAATGTATGTTTTGTGGTTGTTGGGACTGAGCGCAGCACTCCTCATGGAGCTTTAAATCATTTCATATGAATGCAAAAGCCCTCGCTGCTTTGCTGAATCGAGAGATCTCCAAAAGAGCCTGAATGTGAAAAGAAAAGTCACAGCTGAAAATTCCAACCAGCGGGTTCGAGTTTTCCAAGGCCTGTTTGCTTTGGCCTGCCCCTGCCATTCCTTTCTTTCTTTCTTTAGAAGTGTGAAACTGGTTGGTCGCTGGTATTTGTTCTGCGGTCTGCACTAACTGTTCCATCTGTGTAAACTCCGACTTGCCAGCCTGGGAGTTTAACAACACTTTCCCTTCAGCTGGAAGGAAAATGAAAGTCCCGTTAAGTGGCACTTTGAAGCTTTGCAAAACACACTGCCCTGAGTTTGAACACGGAGCGGGAAGGTCAGATCCTGCCCGGGGCTGCTCCTGACCATCAGCCCTGGAGCCAGTGTGGGCTTCGAGGGGGCAACCTCAGAGCACCTCATGGCACACTCAAGGTGTGTGAGCAAAAGAAACAGCTGAAACCTGTTCACACACAAGGGGAGACAGATAACCAAGTCACCTATGTTTTTACTAAGGGCATCTCTTCATCACTGGTTACCAGGACTCTGATCTAGGAGAGTGTTGAGGCTCTAAAATGATCTCTTAGGCTGCCACGTAGGAGTTAAATGACCAAATATTTCAGTGGGTCTGGTTTCCAGATAGTGTCACACATTAGACTGGCTGATTTGCTCTTCCTGGATATCCAGCTTAGACCTAAAATGAGTCCAGCAGATCCACCAGTTCAGCTGTGTCCAACATGATCAAATCTTTGACTGCCTCTGACTTTTAGGATTGAAAATATTTCTGTGTTGGTGTTGTCATTCCAGGTCACTACTATAATTGGCGTTTTACCTATGGTTTGCCAAGCTGTGATTTAAATCCTAGTCCAGCTTCCAGACAACATCTGTATCGTTACCCAAGTCCTGGGGAGCACAGGCTGAGGAGCACCCAGGCCCAGGACCCTGCTGGGTGATTGAGGAGGGACTGACTCTGCATTGTCACCTTGACCTTGATGAAGGGTTGATCCTCACCCCCGTCAGGGCTCTGAGTCCCACTCTGATGGCACCTCTCCACTCTTAGGCCAGTTCCAATGTAGAGTTAAGTTTGGCTCAGAGATAAAATATTAAAAAATCCCTGATTGAATCTCCTCTCAACCTTTTATTTACACAGGAAAGACAATTGAAATGCTGTTTTGCCTCTTATTTCCACACTGTTTTTCTTCTGACCCATGATGTATATTTGTCCTTCCTAGGGTTCAGCCCTGCCTAGATTGTACTCCAGAGCCCCGGGCATATGGCAGCCTTATCCCCTTCCTCTTTTTTCATGTTGTTTTCTTTTGTTTCCTGACTGTGTGCTTAGCAAGGGTATATTTTTAAAGCTGGGGATGGGTTTTAGCTGCCTGAATTCTGTGATGGCTAACAGAGGGGCTGGGCTGTTATTACACAAGTGATACTTGGAAAATATGTAGTAACATTCAGGATCAGTTAATATCAGCATAGGAGAGGGGTATATCAGCTCAGAAAAACTCATCGCTGCTGAGAAAGCAGGATTCATCAGATTCTTCTAAAATAATGTTTCTCAACATTCATATGAACTCCAACAGCTGTTGAGTTCAATTGTGTTTGTTCCTAACCAAAATATATACTGCTTGTATTTTTCACAGGAAATTTAGAGGGGGGAGAGGGATTGCAATGTGTTAGGGAAAACTACAAGTAACACTGGAGGTAAATGTGCTTTTGAAGATGACTTTCAATAAATAACCAGCTTGTTGGAAACAAGCCCTTCCCTGAAATTCAAACTTTAAAAAAAAAATCACTGAACATTTTGCAGATTTGTCTTCCCCTGCTGCCTTTTTCTGTTTCAAAACTGATTTTTTTCATACACTTTTGACTTCAGCTGCAACATCTTATTTCTGCTGAAAATAAACTTCTATTGAAAAATCCAAGCAGCTTTTCTCTGCAAGGATTTGGAAATCTCTTCAAGAAATGTTAGCAAAATATTCTGGCACGTAGCCTCTGCTGTAGGTAACCAGAGCTACTTGTTCTCCGAAGAAATCTCCATTGCATAACGCAGACACCTTTCATTTTTTCTGCACTCGAGTTCAAACGCCTGTACCTGCCAACCTACTCCAACCAAAGAAAGGTCAGTTGTACATTTGCATAAAATCGAATTTATTTGCATAAATCAAGCCACAACTTTATACATTACATTGATCTTGAATGCATATTGTGTTTTTCGTGGTCACAAGCGCTGAGAGGCAGCAACAGCCAGTCATAAGAGTGCCTGTCGCCAGCTCAGTCCTGCACTGAAGTGAGCAGAGATCAATCCCTGAGTCCACCTGAATGCTCACAGATGTCAATGAGACCACAACAGGCAGTCAGTTCTGCTTCTGCTCAGCTCACCAGAGGGGGAGAGACTATTTTTTCCCTATTTTTTACCTGCTGTGCTCTCCTTAAGTCATGGAATCGAACCTGTAGGTGTTCAGAGGTCCACAAAGGCTGAGAATTCGTATTAAACTATCCAAAATCAGGCTTTGCCAAAAAAAACCAGTAAACTGATGCACCCAAGATTTTTGTACAGTATGTTTTAGTTCATTGAAATTTATTCAAAGCAGGAGGGTCACGATACATTTGGATCCAATTTTGTGCCTGATTTGATGAAAGTGGCAGAAAAAAGAAATCAAGACTCTTCTGACTTTTAGGAACTTAAGCCTTCACATTAATTTCGAATTCCAGGAAATATCTAATAAAACCACTGCAGCTGGCACTGTTCAAATTGCCTATATATTCAAAAGCAATTCAGAAGTGCTAAAGTGATGACATGCCAGGCCAGCTTCTGCTACTGCTCTGAGCTCACAGTGGCACCAAGTTCTGTGCTGGAAAGTCAAGGGGCCAGGTCACCAGCACTTCATGCTGACATCTGGCAAAGCATTTATATTAAGAAACCAGCCTGGCCTGTTAGATAAATTGTGTTGTTCCTTTTACCCTTATTTCCACCTAAACAGGAGATTACAGAGGATGGATCTCGAAAACAGATTCCCGCAAGGGAACATCTTTTGGATTTGGAGACGAATCATTTCATATCACAACCCAAAATTGCTTTCAGACACCTGGGCTGTGCAAGTCAGGCTGTCAGAATCAGCACTTTGCAGAAAACCCCTTTTTAAACTAAACAGAGAATAGTCATAGTCCCTGGCCCTGTCAGTGGCTTTGTCCCTGAAGCAGCTCCCTGTGCATGCCAGGACAACAGGAGTTTTTGGAAGGTTAACACAATGACTTGGGAATTACCGCTGGCCTGAGCATAGCGGAGTGAAATCTCTGTCAGTACTAGCTGAGAACATGACACATTTAAATCAGATCAACAGAATATTTATTTTATTTTAATCTTGTAATAACAACAATGACCTCAGTAAGGAGTCTTTTCTGAGCACTAGAGATTAGCTGATGTTAATGGTCCCCTGGATGCTGATCTCTCCAAGGCAGGGATGGAGACGTAGACCCTTTTAAAAGGATTCATTACTGACTGCTGAAGTCTCCATGAAACAACCCCATAAGCTTTAGAAATGGTTTCTAACGAGCCAGCTCTGGCCCCCATCACCCCAGGCGTTGCCTCCCGGCCAAAACTGCTTTCCTCTGGCATTTTTAGCAGCGTGGCTGTTCTCACTGCAGATTTGTTTCCTCTGTGGTTTGGTAGCCTGTTGTCTTCCATGCTGGTAGGGCCAACATAAGGGGAAGTGAGTGGGGAAATGTCCCTCCTGTTCCTCTGCCAAAAGCAGAGGAGAACTCTGCCTTCTATCTTTAGCTGGGGGGAAGTAGCATTCCCTCCTGCTTCCCTTTCCTGCCCCTCTGTGCAGTGAGGGCTCCCCGGGCGTTCCATCTGTCCCAGCTGGATGGCAGGAGGAGATGGTGGCTGTTGGTCAGCTTGAACGTGCTCAGTGCTTCTCCTTCTGCGTGTCCGCCCGTGCCCTGCTGAGCCTCAGGGCTTTTGCACCAAGTGCACACACCAGAATCAGGCCAGGGGAAGTACACACAAACTTAAGGCTTAAATTAGAAAAAAATCTGCCTTTGTGGAATGATTAAAAGCAAGAGGCCATTTAAAAAGTGTTACCAAAACTGTGAAAGTTTCAAGAACATTTTGGCACCTCTGCTATCCGTGGGATATTTCTTGAGTTGCTACGGGATGTTGTTGCTCCTGGCTAGATAATAATCCCACAGATATCCCATAATGTAGGAACATCAAGTCATTATCAGACCCTGGAAGAAAAAAGTTAAATCAAACTAAATACAAAATAAAGCAATATCCTACAAGCAAGTAGGTCCAATACCATTCCACTGAAGGGAACTTCACTGAGCTCCAGTGCCAGAAGATAAAAGGCAGGACACAGGAAGGCCTCTAGGAAGACTTCTTTGAGCTCGTGCTAAAGTTGCTTTTAACTACAATTACAAAGTCAATTAGAAAGTCATCTCAGCACTAATGAAAGAATGAATGATTGATACCTAATGGTCTTGGCAGGAAATGCTGCCTGGTAAATACAGCTGACCATAAAAAGGCAATTCAATGTTACAAGATGTCAAAAGTCTGGGGTAGTTTTTCGTGTGTGTGTGTGTGTGTATGTATATATATGTGTGTGTGTGTATGNGAAGAGGTGATAGATCAATGCATCATCTTGTTTCCTGTTGCCCTCTCTGGGTTTAAAAGCAATATTGATGTTGTGATCCCTTTGCCTACAATTGTAATCCCAAGTGGGATTAAAAATCCTCTCTCTGTAGCAGGCGGTGAATCCTAGGAAAAGATTCAGAGCAAATCCAGCTGCTGAGATACAGAGAGGTTTCTGAGCTTTGTCTAAACAGAAAATCTCAGATTTCAATCCTTGGAGTCGACCAGCTTTTCCTTCACCGTTGTCCAGCAGCACAGAGCTGGGTGGCTGCAGGGCACTCCAGAGTGAGTGATGGCAGATGCCCAAAGCTGATGCAGCACAGAAGAATTAAGGAAAGTGCTGCAGTACCAACTATTTGAGCAAAATCTCTGTAATGTAGATATGAAATGTATACAGGTCCAGTTTGAAACTTCATACAAGAGCAGAGCAGCTTGTGTGTTATGGTTATGTACTAAAGGCTTGACTTGCTGCTTGATTGCAGCAGGGTTAAGTGAAAGGTCTGGGATCTCCTCTTCATTTCCAGTGCAAAATTCCAAAGGTCAGCTCATGGCAGCAGTGACAATACTGCAGAAGCAGGATAATTCCACGGGATGTGGTAAAGCTCTTCCTTCCCATGCAGTCCAGGCTGTGCTCCATTGGCCACGGAGCTGCTCCAGTGTGGGAATGCTGGGATGAGAGGCTGATGCCTTTGGTCCTGGACACATATACAGCCACTGCCTGAAAGAGTTTCACCTACTTATTTTAACAATACTTCCCATCTGAGGATGATGCTTTAAGGCATGTTCATTATGCCTGATCATCCCTCAGATAATCACTTCCTTGAGGTCCTGACAGCTGACAGGTCTATGAGCTGCGTGGGCTCCTGCACTGCCTTGCACTCTGCACCACCACTGTGCTTTTTCCATTGCTCCTGAAACTCCTTTCTCTCTGGAATGATGTGGAAAGGTGCAATTGAACTGCAAAAGAACAGCAGTGCACGAGCAATTGGCCAGACTGAAACATTTACTTAAGGCCATTCGCTTAGAGCATCCTTGCACTCATCACAAGATCTTACTTTTTTGTTTAAATCCAGGCACGTGAGGGCTGCATCTTACAGTTGTTACAGGCTTAAGATGCCCTGTGAACACACCACCTTCCTTCCTCTGGGACCCGGGAGCTGGGTTTGTCTCATGGTGCATTGGTTCTGTCTCTAGAGAGGCTGCTCTAAAACGATTGCTGAACCCATCTCCAGTTCACTCCTGCTAATTAAACACCTCTGGTTCAGTGCTTGCTCATTCCTTTATTTTTTCTCCTTTTTTTCCTTTTTCTTTTTCTTTTTTTTTTT
>WBMV01008696.1:498403-564882 GCA_013396655.1 Campylorhamphus procurvoides
CTAATTTTGGTCCTATATTTCAGATTAGGCCAGAACAGCATCTGCTTAGACCTTGGTGATGCTACCTAAGTTGAAATGACACTGCAGCCTTCACTCAGATATCAATCTGATTTGCATGATCTGCGCTCACACTTTTCCCCCTTCGTGGTATGCAAATATTTGAGGAAATGGACTTTCACTTGCACTGAACCACAGAAACATGAACTTCAAGGGGTGCATTCAGAAGTCACTTGGGTTATCCTATTTATGGAATAGTCTTAGGAGCTGGAAGCCTGGAATAAATTGTCTTTTGGGCAGGACCTGGCAAGGAGGGTTTGGGGATCTGTTTCCTTATGTCGTGTACAGTCCCAGAAAAAGGACTGGAAGGAAGCTCAGGAGATTGTCAAGACCATGGACTGGCTACAAGGTGGCATTAATTCCATGGGTGTCTTTCCTGACAGGTGGTGATTTAACCCATTCATAGCAGCCTCTGCCAGGGGGGATTCAGCATCTAAACCTTTCCATGCACTGCAGAGAAGGAATGCTCTGTCCCCCTCATTACCTCTGCTTGTGCACTTGTCCATGTTTTTTGAACTAAACACGGATTCAGGGACCTGAGGGAATGGGTGGGGTGTAAAATTCTTCAGCTCAGGACAAGCACTGACATGACATTTTATCTCAGTCTCTCCTTTAGTCACAATTCTTTTGTACGTTTTCTTTTTTCCACCAGGATGCAGAAAATTTGCTGTTGGCTTGTGGTAACAGCAAAGCAGAATCCTTTCCACTGTGACTGAGAACATGCAGGTTGGACAGCAAAAAGGTAAATCCAAGATTTGGCCATAGCCTGGATGTTCCTTCTCTTACTCTCAGTTTCCACTCTGCAATTTCTAAAGATTCAGGACTAGTTAGGACATGCAAAGATAAAAGGGACTTTCTGCTCTCTGCTGTAGGCCACTGTCTGAGATGGGGAAGGAGAGAAGTTAAATATAAATTTGCACCCAGCCAGCAAATCTCAGGAGGGGTGATTTTTCCCCTAGGATGCTCCAAATTTAAAACTCACTTAACTTACTTTTCAGATCCTATTGCCTTACTGTCTGAACCCTGCTGAATTCTGATTTTCTTCCTGACTTGCAAGATCTAAAGCTGTCACTTGCAGAGGAGCAATGATGCTGTGTGATCCATGTGATCAAGTCATTAGCTAAATCAAACCATATTTTGCATACTGAACAGCGTGTCCTCACAGAGAATTGTTTGTAATCAGTCAATATTATTTATTTTTAAAAGTGCAAGAGATACCATTGAGTAAATTTGAATAAGAAATACATTTGGAGAAATTGTAATCAGCCTGTGAATGCTCTGCAAGCAGGGAGAAAAAGAAACAGGCTCAATTAATTGATTAAATTACTTGCAGCAAGTGCCTC
The DNA here is from genome assembly GCA_013396655.1 of Campylorhamphus procurvoides. NCBI lineage: Eukaryota > Metazoa > Chordata > Aves > Passeriformes > Dendrocolaptidae > Campylorhamphus > Campylorhamphus procurvoides. Next base: position 499,804 of record WBMV01008696.1, read on the forward strand.
TCTCTGTTCTGATCCTCTTTTCAGTGCCTTCGGTATTTTGGGTGCAGACCTCAAGCCCTGACCTGAATCAAACTCTGCTGTTCCAATCCGAGCTCCTTCTTCAGTGGAGGTTGCCAGTCAAACTCCATTAAGTGATGGCTTTGTATTGTCAGCAAATGATCATTAAAGGAGCAGGCTGAGAACATAAATCTCATTTTCACTTGCCAGCAAAATCCGGTCTTCAGGTGCAATAGAGACTGATGCATTTGGGGTTTGTCTTGCTTTTTTTGGCTTCCCACCCCTGAGATGGTGATACAGCTTTCAGGAAGGTGTTTGCCACACACAGTAAGTCTCTTATTTTCCACCTACTGAGGAAGGGCCAGTAACATCTGATCAGCTGTATCTTCCCATCCAAGGATGACCCTGCTATGCAGGGAGATTCTTGAAGATATTAACAGATGGGGGCTTCCATCTGAACCAGAATAGCACTGAGGGTTGGAGGACTTGTTGGTCTCAGCACGGAACCTCCCACACTGCAAGGCATTCACCAAGATGCTCACCAGACTGAAGTGTACGTGCCAGAGGCCTCATCCATGAAACAGCTTCCTGATCTTTCACTGCTTTTAAGCTCAGCTTAACTGTCAGGAATCCCCAGGAAGGAAGGAAGGAAAGAAGAAGATCCTCTTGCTCCACCATACCCACTCATGTTACAGCTCAGACTCTGATTTGATGCTTTGCTCTAAGACATCCTTGGCCCACAGTTAGAAGGTGTCAGGAGACAGTCAGGGCACTCATTCTGCTTTACATCTTTACCAGGTAAGGAGGCTCTGGAGCTTTTCCACTGCTGTCTTTTGCAAATGGAAGATGAAATTTCCAGTATGAGAGTACCTGGCCACTGCAGCAAGAAGCTGAACGGTGCATAACACTGTGCTAGCACAGCAGTCTGTACTTGTGCCATTTTCTTTGGTGCCTGGACCCTGAGAACGTGGCATGAGTTTGGGTAATTGCACATTGGATGTGGGAGATAGGAGGAACTGTCTGGAGGAAAAAATTAAAACCAAACTTGTGGAAAGGAGTATGATGTTTGCAATTCTGACCCCAACATCTGCACACAGAGGGCTATAAAGGAGCAAAGCAGATCGTGGCATGGCTTTGACCCAGACAGGAGGGACAGTAGGGACACTGCTGGGCGAAGAGGAGAGGGTGAATCTGGAATTTTAAATACTAAATGGAGAATGAGGCCAGTTTGCACAGATGGGCTGCACTGCCAGTGCCGTTCTGCTCCCCTCCTGCTGGCCGTGGTGAGCGGGGAGGAGAGGAGCAGTGCTGCAAAATATGCAGGGCTGGTTTGATTTGCTTCATTGAGCCAGTGAACCTCAGAAAGAGTGAATTATGGGCAGTTTTGCCTAAACCACTTCAGGTGAAGAAGGAGGCGGCTGTGATTGATGCCAGGAACTTACTGAGCTGAGGTGAAAAGTGTTTGCGTATTTCAATGGAGCGTGACATATAAGCCCTTCCAGTTACAAGGTACTACCCAGCACAACCCTGGCACAAGGGCTGCTTTTTCGTAATGTTAACCAGTGATGATGAAAGGTTCAGCCTGATGTAAAGTCTCTTACTCGAATTTTTCACACTCTTTCCCAGCAGGGCTCTGTTCCTCATTCTTGGAATGCAAAAATGGAGGTAAAAAGCCATGATCTGGCTTCATCTTGGTGCAGGCTTGGGATTAACTGCAAAACACTCTTCAGCATGGCTTTTCCAAATCATGCTGCATCCAAAGCTATTTGCAGCTACCCTAAGTACACTAGCATTCCCATGGGCTTCTACACCTGTGCTTCCCATTCCTCTCCCAGCTGCTGGGCCATGGGCAGAGGCAGCTCCTGCTTCGGTCAGTACAACACTCAGGAGTTCCCAGTTGCACTCTTTCACTGGGAGGGAAACTTAGCAGGGCTTGGGGGAAAAACAACACGCCCAGAAAAGGAACCTGCCCCTTTTCTTATTGTGGATACAAGAAAACTGTGGATTTGTTTTATCAGCATAACACAAGAACAGCTGACACCAAGGCTTTGACTACCCAGAGGATGGCACTGCAAGGGAGGAACAGCTCACTTGGGGCAGAGCTTGAGCCACGTTAGCAGAACATTCTACAGCACACATGTTCTTACAAGCAGGTTGCTATTTTCCAAAAAACAGGAAAGAGAAAAATATAGAACTATCTCATGGACCTCCCTACACAAGGTATTCTGGTTAACAGTGATTAGGTAATGAATCCAGTGTGACATACAGTGAATGCTCAAATTTATGGACTTCTGTTAACCCATGGGAAGGACAATGTTTCAAAGATCTTTAGCAATGAATCTGAAAGATAAAATTCAGCTTCAGCCAGGAGTGCAGAAGGCAAATTCCCTTGGATGCCAAACCTCCTCAGCAGAGGCAGCTCCAAGCACTATTTTTAGGCATACCTCAAAAAAAAAATTAGACAGATATTTCTCTCTATATAACAAAAAATTGTTTGATGCAAATAGAGATTCACTTCCTCAAACACACTGAGTTTGCACTTATTGACAATAATTCAACTTTCACAAGGCACAGTTTCACAAGCCTTGTTCAGTGGCCTCCCAAATACATGTCTAACACATCTGAGACTTACAATGCTCCCATCAGCTTCCCAGAAAATGCGGAAGAAGCTCAGGTTGTAAAACAAGCAACCTGTCATTGTGCTATTTTCTGACAGGTAATATTCCTATGAACACTGGTAGATTTTTTAATCTTTCCTTGGACTATTATTAAAATATTAATATCTGAGCAATGGTATCAGGTATTACTACTCTGGAAGCACATGGATGCTTCAAAGATGTGATGAATATATTTGCCTGTGTAGCAGTGATGGACAACATAAAGACTTCTTTTAGTAAGTCTTTTTGTTCAGGTTCCTTCCACGTTCATTTTGTTACCACTTTGTTTGTTTTGTAGGTGTAAATGCAGTTGATGTTGGCCAAGTTCTGTTGACGTTGCTGTACAGCACAACAAAGTCCTGCTGTTTCCGGAGAGCACTGAGCCAGTAGGCAGAAAGAAACTTCATCCTTGTTTTTGTTTGGGGTTTTTTGAGGATGTTATCCCAGGGAAGGTGGTTCTAATTTGCTGAGAAATTGGCATCAGGATAAATAAATGGATAGACACAAATTGATTCCAGTGTATCCCCAGACCTCTTGTCCCTTCTGCCTTCCTCACTGGTACTTGAATATTCATTTTCACTGTTCTGGTGTTACTCTGATCAGGCACAAAGACTCGGGCTCCTGGACAAGCCATAATCCAACAGTGCACAAAGCCTGTGAGTGCAGAATATTAAAACATAGATTTTCCCTCCTATACAAAAGACATTTGCAATAACCATGCACAAAATTAAGCATGTCATACTTTAAGATGGCTATTGGATATCAATGCCTCTCTTAAAAGTGTATCTGTCCCCAAAAGGGGAAAATCTACTTATTTGATCTTGTATGGTATTTTCATTACACTCTGTAGAGCAGCACTGGTGGAACTCATGCATATTATTAAAATTAGCTTTACTGGCAAAGTATTTAATATAAATAAACGTTTCTAAACCCAGTATTATCCTTAAGGAAAGGGGGAAAAAAAATCTGCCATTACAATCAAGGTGAAAGAACTTTTTCTTCATATTTGATCGGGAGATTTTGAATATATGAATGTGTGAATGGAGGACAAGAGCCCCTCACAGACTAATCGGAGCTAGAGGTCATGCCAGAAGTTATTGGAAAGGTTATTTTTTCTAGAGAGGTAATATGGTTTTGAATTTGACCTATGACTTCTCAGTTGCTACCCGTGACCCCAAATAATCCAACTTCAGCTTCTTGAAGGCTATTAGGAGTTGAAGGTCATGCCATATGCTTCCACATTTCCAAGGTAAAGTGTTGGACCAAATTGTAGGCCTATCAGAAAATCTTTAAAAAATAAGCTTGTGAACAAAGCATTTCTTTGTGTTTCCCATCTAATAGGATGTGATTTCAGATTAACCTCTGGTTGAACAAGGCTCTAGCAGATTCTGCTTCCCTATTACTTGTTGAAGAGAGGTGGTAATTAGCTAGTAAATGTTATAATTTTAAACATTTAGATATTGTTTCAATAGGGGAAACCTATTTCTGTGGTCTGTCCTGATACAAATACCCAGATTTCTCTGGTTTTCATGTTATTTAGGAAAAACTGTGAGATTGACTTCCCAAACTTTCACTGCAGGTACACAAAGTGGAAATGTCTGAACACCTCCACATGAGTCAGTTGTGTAAGTTCTCCTACAGACTCTGGTGAACAGTCAACAGCTCTGAAGAACAATTCATCTTGTCTTGATGTGCTTGACAAAAACTGGTCATTAATCATGATTTAGAAATCCCTCCTTCTCCCCATTGACTCAAGAATAAATGAATCATGGATGACTGGATCACACATTGTTGCCCACACTAGAGTTGCCTGGAATCAGGTGAGATGAAACCCTCCATAGGTTTCCAGAAAGGTCCATGCAAAAGGCAGATCTCTTCTCCAGAAGAAACTAATTCAAAACTTTAGGCAATTCCTGTGGGAAGTCTTGGACAGGAAGATCTTTAAATACTCACTTTTTCTCCCCTCTGCTACTTGTCTATCTTGTAATTCTCTTCAGCAATTAAATAAAGACATATTAGCTGCTTTTCAGCTTTTGCTACCTTGGTGATCTAATAATTTACATAATAATTTCCTTCCTAAAGAATGTTGAAGAATATCTGCCTTGAATGCTTGTGGTAAATTACAGTAGCAGACAAACATAAGAACTTGCTATTTTTCAAGTAGATTTCACTAAGTGAGACTGAACCATATTACTGGGAGTGACTGAACCATGAAAAAATTACCTGGAACTTTAGAATAGACTTAATTTCTTAGTCTATTAAATGAAAAGTTGGAAATCTAAAATGTCTTTTCTGAAAACAAAGTTGCCCTAAAGGTCTCAGAAATATACTCATTCAAACTGCTAAGTTTTCAAAATCTTAAACATCACAGCCTCTCAATGCTGTTTTCTCTTTAATGGGATTTTTCAAACTTCTTTTGTTTCTTCCACATTCTCCATGCTTTGAACTTCTCTTATCCCATTTCCCAAAAGCCCAAATACTGTTTAATAAAAGCAGTGATTTCTTCTATCTATTTCTCTTCCAGGCAAGACCCTTCAAATGTACCACTTTTGGAAATGCCACTGTCTGGTAACTAAAAATGCAAGTGAGAGACAAAACTGTGCCTGTCCCTCCATGTGACTTCTGAATAACCGAAGTGAGTGAACAGAGATGTGAAACTTTGAGGAAAGAGGAAAAAGGGGGGCAGTTAAACCCTGAATGAGTGTGTGATGTTGCCTCATTCTTGCTCATTTTTTACCATCTGATGACTCAGCATCACAGGGGGAATAGTGACTCTGCAATTCTTGTAAACCCTGTCTTGAAATTCCTTCCACATATCAAGGGATGGTGGAGTTTTCTTCCAAAACAGCTAAAACTGGTTTGACATCTCTCTTTGGATCCCACCTAGGTGCTGCCTGCAGTTTGAGGGGTTTTTGCGATGATGTGGAATGATAGAATACACCAGAATGTGGATGACTTTTTTCTGGATGCTTGGGGTGGGGGTAGGGAAAGGATAAAAATAAAACCAAACCCTGCAAAAATTAATCCTTTACCTCAAAGAGTTTGCAGTGTAAGTAAGACAAATGTACTAAGCCATGCTCTGAGGAATACCTTTGTGTTGTGTTGCTGGAAGCTCTTTTCCATAGAGAAAATAATGAACACCACTAGGGAAGTCAAGCCAGTTTAAATATATGGTGCAGCTCTCACATGACAACTGGTACAACTTCTCAAAACTCTTGCTAATGCCAAGAGCAGAGTCAGCAGAAATGGTGTATGACCAGCACACCCTCAGCCTCAAAGCTGAACAGCCTCTGAAACGCATTGCTCAAATGTGCCTTACGAATTTTTTGATTGTCCTGTTAGTTTTGATCACTGACAGCAGAATGGTCTGTAGGATATGTTGGATACAGAGCCTGGAAACATTGCAGGCTTCCTTTGGGAGGTGGCTTGGAGAATGTGCTACTGCCCATGCATTGCAGTCAGAGCTGCTGTCCAGCAAAATACCTCTGCAGAGATGGTTTTTGGAGTCATCTGAAGTCCAAAGGTTCCATGGCAGAATGTCCCCTAAAGCTGAGCCAAGTAATGTTCTGTAAGCTGCTCCAGCAGCTCCTGGTACCATTCTTTTATTTCTCACAGCCTGCCTTTCTCTGAAGGACTTGGCTTTGTTCTCTGCAAAACTCCTTCATTCACACCCACCATATGAACCCCTTCAGGGAGATGCATCTGTTCTCTTGTCAGACATGTTCTTCTCCTGTGGGCTGCTGACCCACCAGACTTGGAAAGTAAAGCTGGTCCCTTCCTAGGAGAGTACATCTAAGCTAATGTTTCATCTAAAAAAGAGAGTAAGTGTGAGCTTTTACTTCTAATGAAAATGAAAAAAGAGCCCCATCAAGCAGCATTGCACTAAAATAGGAAGAAAAGGTTCTCCTACCCTAATCCCTTCAGTGCTTTTGAAGTAGTCTCCATTCACTACCAGATTTCCCTTCAGTAGGTGTCCCGTCTTGCTTTGATTTAAGATAAAATAGGATGTCGAGCAGTTGTTTCCTGTTTCTGCAGATGTGCCTTCACTATTAAAGGCCTCATTTTTAATTTGAGTCCAAATCCCTGGGTGATAAGAGCAAGGTTGGAAGCTCACAGGAAATTATTTTGCTTAACTAACCTTGTGCTTCTGAGTTGCAGCAACTACTGTGAGTGGAGGGACCACAGTAGGAGAGTAAAGAGTTTCAGCTATGCCAGACGGCAATGCCTCCAAAACTCCAGCTTCTGTTAGGAAACCAGTGGGACACACCAGTATGAACCCAGTATGTCTCCAGGTGTAACAGTGCCCTTTGGGGCAACGCTGGGGATTCAGAGCCCCACACAGTCCAAACCCAGCATGTCTGCTGTGCAGGGGGACCCAGCTGTTAAAACCTGAAAGGAGCAGAGGAACCTGAGGGCTCTGCTGGGGACTAAAGAGAATAGTGGGAAAACGCCAAGAGATTATTAGCTTAGCCAAAGACTGCGCATTTGCACTAGTAATTAAAGTATTTTGCATTGGATGCAGGCTTTGGCAAGTGCCACTGACAAAAGATTGCACACATGCATGCGTGCGTACGAGTCCACAAGAGCATTCCCTCTCTCTCTCTCTCACACACACACACACACACACACACACACACAGGCAAACAGAAAGAATGAAATAAGCCATTAAGAAATATTTCCGCATAATGCAATTATTACAGCTGTATAATTGAATGGGGAAACCATTGATCTGTAGTAGAAAGGAAATTGCTCTTTTCATTGTGTTCCTATGAATATGTGAACATTAATCTCAATCTATAATCAACGTTCATTTCAAATCTGATTGCGTGCCACTAAACACCCGTAGCTATGCTAACATTATGTTAATACGGTTCAACATCATAGCTCCCAGCTTCACAGCACAAATATTTTTCTTTGGCAATCAATAGTAATTTCAGCTGAGTGGATGGAAGTCACGTTTTAATGGTAATCTTTCCTCCAAGCCTCCAAGTGGAAACTCGACTGGTACCTTAACACGGCCGCAGTGCATTGCATGTAATCAGATAAATTAACCTAAAAGAGAGAGAGAGAAAACACAGATCAGGAATAAAAAGCAGCGCCAAGAAGCTCTACATTTTTCTGATAGATTAAAGTGCTCATTACGATGAGAGAGAGAGTGGATTTCAAGAGGGGCACTGAATTCCCTTGGCTTTGAGCCGTGGCTGGAGAGGCAGCAGGTCACAGTACGCTCGGCGCAGTCGGGGACGCCTCCGAGGAGGGGGAAGAGGGGGAAGCAAAGCAATTCAGTGAGGGCTGACCCTGACTCTGCAGCCGAGAGCCTGCCTGGCCTCGGGGCACCACTGTTTGCCCAGGAATAAGGGGTCTCAGTCCTCATGCTGTGGTGCACTGCAGGCTCCCTGGGGGACCTTGGGTAAATCGCTTATTCTACTTGTGCTTCACTTCCTTGGTTCTGGAAAAAGGGTATAATAGTGGCTCACCATCCCCTGCAGATGCTGTGAAGATTTGGGGGTGATCAGCTCCTGGGAATGGGAAGCTACAGAGCTATGATTCGTTGGTTACATCTCTCCTGGCTTTGCCGTCTCAGAGAGGGAAAGCTGCTACTGTGTTACATCAAACTGCTTTATTTCCTTAATGGTATCTATTTTTAGTCATTTCCAAAGCCTTTTTTTAATCCCCCCCCCCCCCCCCCCGCATGTCAGGGGCCAAACTGTTGGACTGAGTTCCTTAAAATCTTCCTTCCTTCTAAAGTAGAAACAACCCATGGTCATTGTAGAGGGAAAGTACCAGGTACAGAGCAGTGCCATCTTCACAGTTACCAGGAGCTTTATAAACACCTCCATTAAGGTATTCAGGCATAAGAACATAAGGATTGGAAAACATCTGTACTGATGAGGACCAGGGTTTGCTTACCCAGATATTTTCTCCTTTAAAGTGGATGGATAGCAGGAGTTTAGAGAAGTATGGGAGAACTGATCAGACATGGAGATACTTTCCCATAGAACTCTCAGGATCTGGTGGCTCAGGTGCTTCTTGAGATATGTCATATTTATCCACAAAAAAGTGTTTTGTTTGTTTAACACATTTTTTTTCTTTTTCTTCTTTTTCTTTTCTTCTCTTTTTTTCAATTGGTGAATGCATATTTCTAAGAGACCACAAAGGGTATTTTTTTTGTTCAAAAGGTTTTCCAACCCCTCTTTGAACACTTTCAAGCCCTTTGCACCTTCAGCTTCCTCTAGCAAGAACTTCCTCAGCTTTTCTGTGTACAGGAGTAAATTGCTTTGAATTCTACTGATCTTAAACAAGATTTTTCAATAGCAAATATAGACTGTGGGTTGTCTTGGTAGTACTTATTTTGCTTCATGTTATTTTTATTCCTTACCTTGAGGCAGCTTTTAAAGAACCTGTTCTGTAAATCTGTTATCCGTAAATCTGCTGCTTCTTTGAAGTCTGGTCCCTCCTATGCTCCTTAACAGATTTAGGTGTCCTGACTTGTGTACCCCAAAAGCCTTTCCAAACAGTGAGTCACTTCAAAAATCTTATCTCTGTTATTTTACTTAGTTCTGGATAAATTCCCAGTGTCCCATTAATCCAGGGTTGCTTACAAAGGTGTTCTCCATGGAAGGCAGTCTTCTCGATTGTTACTCCAGGGTCCTAGCCAGGGTCTAGCAGAGGTCCTGGGACTTTGCTCCAATCCCAAACACCTCCCTGCTTTAGTGGGTATATTTTACAGAACAGGGCACTCCTGAATGGCTCTCATGTCTAATTTTGAAGATCATTTTATGAGCTTTTTCTCTTTTCTAGTTCCCTCGAAGGTATTAGCTTTCAGCAACCTGCTCAGATTCACCAGGGAGGAAACCAGAAGCAGAAAGGCAAGTTCTGAAGTGTGTACAGGTCCAACATGAACAGGCTCCTTTTGGGAGAGGACAAATTTTCCATGCTTTGGGCCAAATGAGAAATCCCTCAAACTATTTCATCCTTGCAATTGAACCATTTTGAATTTTCACCGTGTGTAAAACCAGAAATTCTGAGCAGTGTCAACTTTACCCCTTGGGTTCCTCCATAAGAAATGTTTAACCACTTGGTAAATTTGTGTTACTAAAGGTTTCCAGCCAGGCTGGTTTGGTTCCACAGTGTTTTTACATTGGCTGAGTGGGAAGTGTGTTGGAATACAGAACTTAAATTCATCTTGGCTAGCTGGGATATAGCTAAGGAAGATCCTTAAAAACAATGTTATTTCAAAATTAATAAAATGTACTTGCAAGTGTGTAAGGAGTGAAGTTACAGCAAAAAACAGCCCCTTCCCTCCTCTAAGCTGAGCCAGTTTCAACTGGCCTCTGGCTTTCCCCAAGATCAGGAAGTTAAAAATATGACTGAGAGACAACCCTCTCCCTTCTCCTATTTGTTCCTGTGCCCAAGCCACTGTGGATCTGACCCCAGGACCTCCTGGCTCTAAAAATGGATTTTGTACTGCCCAAGTGGCTCCAGTAAAGTACAGAATTGGAAATGCAGTGTTTGTAGTTGTAATGATTTGTAGAACAGGTGAGTCTTTGGAAACAGGGAAAATTGGCTGCCATCACCTCAGTGGCTACTTAATGTGGTCCAAAGAAAAGGAGAACCAATATCTCCTGTTTGCTGTTGATTATTCAAGTGAATGGGCTAAATTCCCACTGGTGTAAACTGGATTAGCTCTGCTGGAGTCAATGGAGCTGAGCTGTTTCACATGCTGGCTTAGGATTTCTCCTGTTATCTTTGAGCATGGGAAGAATAAAAATTGTAGCATTACAATTAAAGTCCCTCATATGCTGTGGATGATAATCCATGCCTTTCCCTGTCCCTTTGGAGCTGAGCAAAGTTGTCTCAAGATTATGAGCCTTAGATGTTTAGAGCAATTTTGACTGGATCAGAGGTTATAGCCTCTGCTTTTTAACATTCTGCTTTTATTTGCAGGCTATGAAGTGTAATAGTTCACCATTTTGGTTTAAGTATCACAATAAAAGTCAGTGAGATGGAACAGGCAATAAGCAGCCGTTTTACATCAGTGCTGCTGAGACAAAGTGCTTAAGTCTTCATTAACCTACAGAGGAAGGAGTTACAGAAAAGACACTTGAAATTAAATACCAGGGATGAGGCTCAGATCCTTTCTGGATCTGCACAGGCAGGCACATTGGAAGGCTGGTCTCTGGTGGGAATGTCTCTTCGTGTCTGTGCTGTCAGGCAAAAAATAGGAGGTAAGGACACTGGTGTGTCAGGGCCAGGAGTGGCCAGGCTGTGTCACTGCTGATGGACAGCAAGAGCTGAGGTGGCTGAAAACCAGACAGGCTGTACTGCAGGGACTTACTAGCTCAGGGATGGCATTTCTGTGGGGTGCATTTGCAGCCTCTCTTTGTTCTTCATTAGGCCCTTTATTAGAGTTCTGAATCTGCTGGGTCTCTTCTGATACGTGGTATTCTGTTAATGGTCCACGTGTTTCTATGTATAGGCCAGGAGAAGGTGAGGAATACAGTGGTCAGTGGATAAATTTCAGATTTCTAGGTACCAAAACAGCACAAAAATATGGCAATGTCAGTAAGCTCAAGGCATGCTGCTAATACTTCTGGGATATGTTTTATTTCACAACTTTCTGAGTATTTAGAGCTTTCATACCATATTTTCAATAAACTTGCAAAAGCCTGCTGTAGCAATTCACAGAAAATAATGTTTAATAAGAGGCAGGTAACTGGGGAACTGAATATGAATCTAAGATTTGTCGGAGGTTCAGGTGAAATTGTCTCTTATATTCAGCAATAGCACATCTCAGCTGGAAACGTGGCCATGTTTTGACAGCACTTCATGGTAGAAGAGATAGACCAGCTGTAAAATGGTATTAAATAAATAAATGAATGCATAAATAAGCCTCCCTCCCATCCCCTGGGCATGTTCCACCACCAAGAACAGCTTGTAACACTCCCAACACCCAGCTGCATTCTGGACTGAAATTCCTTTCTCTTCCTTCAGACTGAGGTGGAAAAACACTGTGGCCCAATTTTCTGAGCTAGTGCATGGATAACTGGCACAGAGAGCTCCTGCAGGGCTTTGGCTGGTCCTTCTGTGGGGCCACTGGATGGCACGTGCCCAGGTGTGTCCCTGGAGGAGCCTTCGCTTCCATCCCAACCCTTTGGCTCAGTGGGTTGTGCTTGTACTGCCAGTGCCCCACTGGTGATGGAGAAAAGGAGTGACCTGAGTGTCACCTTAGGGAGTCAAATTAATTGTAGTGGGTTGACTCTCCTGTAAGCAAGTACAGGCAATACAGTCCAACCCTCTGCAGTTGCTTACAAGGAATTCTGCTTTCAGTTGGAATTAGACGTACTAACGTCCTGGAATACACCTGCTTTGTGAATCTGCATTGCCAAGTGGAGATCTGCAGCAAGGTGTAAATGAAGTGGCAGCGAGATATTCACCCCAGTGTAGGTGAACTTGGGCTGCTCACTGGCCACACTCTGTGGGTATTCAAATCATGGCTTCAAGTCCCTCATCTTATCAAGGGCAGAAAAGTACTTTATTTGCATGACAAAAGCAATATATTAATGGTAAGGAAAAGTCAGGATAAATACTTTAAAAACTATGAAGCATTTTGATGCTACCAGGGTCAATGTAATGTAAGTAACTGAGACAAATGGCTGGGAATAAGTAATAAAGTAAATAAAAGTAGATAAGTGAGTGCTTCATAAAGCTCTGCTATTTCATCAGAGAGCAATGAGCTTTCCTGGTGTCCTAAGATTGGTAGGATGTGTGTGACCTTAGGACTCCCAAAATTCATGTTTTACCAAAGGTTTTACCTAATTTTGTATTTGTATTATTAGGCCTCTGAATTCCTGAGTGTCCTTGCCCTGAGACACAAGGACATATTAAAGTCTGTGTGGTTTTGAGCACAGCCTAAATGAAGCACTTTCAATGATCCAGCTAGTGACTCAGTGTAAATCTTATGCACTGCTTGGAGATAACATCTAAAAGAAAAGTGCTTTTCCCCTCTTTTTCTCCATGGCCGCTGTTGTCCTATGAGAAAGGGCTCTCTGTGTATTTAAACATTGATGAACTCTTAAGTAAAGAATCAAAACAAAGGGAAAAAAATAGTCCCCAGGAGTCTGTGAACAGCAAGGGCTTCTCTGCCTTTGCCCTGATTTTTTTTCATCTTCAAACAGCTGTAAATCTTCATGATCTCTCTCCCTGTCCACCTCTGCTAGAGGAGAGTGAGCAGGGACATGCACAAATATGCAACTCCAAGAGAGAAAATGCTAAAATAATCCCTATCTGCTCCCCCACCCCCTTTTTCTCTCTCCCTCCCTGGGCAGCTGTGCCAGTGCCAAGACGTGTCAGCACATGCAGGGCATTTATCTGATGCCTTTTTAGATCCCTGCTATTTGCTTGCAGGACTTAAGCAAGTGAGAAATTTATAATGGGCTGATCAAAGATGAATGAAAACCTCCTCTTATTCCCATCTCAATTTTCTGAATAGCAGCATCTCTTTCTATCCATCACGTTCTGGAAAGGGGATGCTGCCTCTCCCAGAATCCTTTCTCTTTCCCCTATTTTTTTCTTCAGCTAACAAAAAAGGATAAAATCCATAAGAAGTGTGTAGCAACATCAACGTGGCACCATCCACTTTGTGCCTGGGACTCCTGTAGAGGTGATGGCACATCACATTCACAGTAGCACAGAGCAGCACCACTGGGATGTTTCATTTATTCCACCCAGGAAGGTGGCTGAGATATCCATGTGCTCTCAGGGGCACTGGCTCTGCAGACCTGAGGCAAACACAGTGCAGGAATGACATATCTGGTACAAACCACATCTAGAACTGCAACAATTATAATGTAAAGAGAAACATACAGCAACTGAATGAACTTTTTCAATCTAGAGCTGAGACTCAGGAGGACTGGGTCTATAATGCTTTGTTGTTTGTTTTTGTGATGAGGTTACTGTCTCTGTGTCAATGGGAATTTTATCATTGACTTTTAAAGAAGTGTAAGTTCAAACAATATTAAGACATTCTTCTCTTTAACCCTATTTGCCTTTTCTATATAAAATGCAATGATAGGCAGTATGTCATATGGAGACATAAAAGGGCCTAAGAATTGGTATTTCCCCATCATACCAGATACCCAGAGGCCATCAAGATTTCACCTGGATGTGTATTTAGCTAGAAATTCTGAAGTTGGTTCAGTTTTTGCATTAAACCCCTGGGGACGTGGTGGTTGGGCCTCGGTGGTGGATCTGAACACACAGCAGGACTGATGCAAGGGTGGCTCCAGAAGGTCTCTAATGCAGTGATATAGAAAGGAAAAATCCCTTACAAGTTGCTGAGCACATGGTGTATATTTTAATCACCAGTTAAGTGGCCCGTGCAGTGAGCCCAGCCAGAATACCCTTATTATTTCTCTCTGAGAGAGCTCCTGTACCTTTAACCACTTGTGACAGTTCCTTCTCTGCCGTGCCCCTCACCAGAGGTTCATTTTCTTCCCCTGAGACATCACTCAGAGTAATTGTCCCCAGTAATAATCAATAAATCCAAATTATCTTGAATAAAGCCAGATTTATTTAACGCAGTGTAACAAATAGAAAACCAGAAAGAAAATCCATGTAAATACAATTTAAAGAGAACTGACTTGTCTGAGGCTATAGACTATGTAGTAAGCACTCCAGCTGGCCAGGATACCTTACAACACTGTGTAGAGACCAGTGCATTAACCCTTTATATTAAGAAAAGTAGATTTCTGAGCTAGGCAGGCTGCAGGTTGCACAGAACCTTCTTTACTAAAAACCCTCTCTTAAATGAAAATTTTACAGCTCTTCACTTTATTAACCTGCTGAGTAAATAAGAAATACCAAAGATGGATGCGGTTCTTCAAGTGGAAAGTCTTTTTTTTTGTATAATGTCACTCTGGAACTTCTCATGCAATGCCTTAAAAGTTTCTTTAATTTTCTTCCCTCAAATAGGAGGCCATGAGAATACTCTGTGAAATCATCTAGTGGCCCTTCAGCCCTTGGATTCTGATGACACTGGGATCAAATTCATGCAAAACATTTTTTACATCAGATTTCCTTCCCCTAGTTTAGAAAATAAAATGCCATTCCTGGTTCTTTCATCAGCTGTTTTTTTATTTCCCCGTTCCTGGAAGTCAAATTCTCAGTGGCTGTGATTTCAAAATGCCATTTTCCTGGGACTGCTGAGTTCCAGTAGTTCTTCTCTATTTCTGCAGAGACCGAAGTTTCTCCTAGAGAAAAGTGCTGAGGTTCTTCCTCCAGCTGATTGAAAGTTCGAACCTACAACTTGTCTCTACTATTTAGTCTTTGCCTCCATCACTGAACACACATTTGGGGTGCTGCAGGTGGGATTTCTCTACCCCTGGAACACTCCTTCAGTTCTTCTTCCCCCTGAATGTCCTTTTATTTACCTTTATTTGGTTCACTATGCAGTGAGAACCTGCATCCTTCAGAGACCTAAAAGGGACTTCAGTGGGAGATTTTGGCACATTTGTAATTTTGTTCTTTCAAGGACTGGGTTAGCATTAGTTTAAATGTGATTTTATGTTTGTTTGATTGTTACATCTTGCTTCATTGTTCATCAAGTCGTTTCATGAGCTTTGGGAGACTGAGTTAATTTTATGTGCTCTTGTCTCCAAGCTGATGTCCCATGTGGATTCTGCACTAAAAGACCAGCTTTTCCCTCTCCTCTGAAAACTTTCAGGATCTTCATAACTTTGAGAATTGTGCCTTTGCCAAATACAATTAAAATTAGCCAACAATTTCAAAAGTTTGGTGTTCTTATGCACATGCCCAGACCGTGAATGGGTAAACCTTATTCCCTCAGAGAACAGAGATAAAGGGAAATTGGCCACTATAATTGAAACTGATGAAAGCATTCAACATTTTTTAACGGGGAAATTCAAGACTATTCTTATTATATTCTTGCTTCTCTGCAAAAAATTGTAGTGACCCACATCCTCATATTTATGTCATAAAATACAAGATTGTGATAAGCAAAAAAGTATGTAGTGATGAAGTGCACCCCAAAATAGCTGCGGATGCAGATAACTGCCCCTCTGAAAACCTTGTTTGACCAGATTATTGTGCAGTTCTCGCTGTGTGTATTTAGAATTTCTGGGCAGCTTTTAGCATGCACACAATTCTCTGCAGACACATTCCTTCTCACGCCTGACCTCCGTTTTGCATGATTTTAAGCTGTTTTCCTCTGAACGTGAAGCTATTCCCAGTGCATTTCAACAACATATTTAGCATGCCATTAATTTTTTTTCCCTTCAAATCTCATTCCATCTGATAGCCTGGCAGCTCTGACTATAACCAGTTTCCTTTTCATTACCAGTCCTTTAAAAGAGAGGAAGAAGACATCTTCAGGGTTTCATTACCTTTCTTCTTTTCCATTGTGAATTTCCTACTTTGTCAAAAAAACCACGGGGACTGTTGTTCACAGTACACATCCCACTGACAGAGAGAGAAATAATAAAATCATAATGCTCAAATTGAATCAACTGCTGTCATTGTGCTGCAGGTAATTGAACGTATTTTTAGAGTCCTCCTCTGTGGACTTGTTTTTCTGTTGAAAGAGACTTTGTACAGGCAGTTTTATTTGGGGGTATAGGGGAAAATAGGGCAGAAGTTGGTCCTTGAAACAGAGGAAATGACTTGACCCAAAAATAAAGAGAATGTGACCATTTTTCTCAAAAAAAAAAAAAAAGAGATTTTTCTTTCACTGCATACATAAGTCCTGTAGATTCATCAGAAAGATAAATGAGGGTATGGCTCAAAGACCACGAGCTGCCCAGGGATGGGACTGCAGCAAATGCTTCACTTACAGGACCACGATTCTGCACCATGAATGTGCACAAATCTCTGCTGAGCCCAGCCAGGCTTAAGCCTGGCCCTTGGATTTTACCAGTTCCCATGGTTTCCACATTTTATTCTTGTCTGTATAACTCTCATTCCTCAGCCTTGCGTGTTTGGTTCCCAAATGACCAGTAACAACTCCTTTTTTGAACAACCACGTCCACCCATGTTACCACAACTCTGACACAGAGTCTACTGCTTTTCTTTGGTTTTACCAAGTTGTAAAAGTCTGGTCTCATCTCTACCCCCATATTCTGCTAACTATGAGTATCAGCAGAGACTTTAACAATCAGTGTGACAATTGTTTAATAATTGCTTCTTGTTTTCCTTCCCCAAGAAGAGGTAGAGTTTGGCTTGCTGGCTCCCTTCCTATCTTTTCACAGAGTGGCCTTTGGAAGAGAAGTCAGAAATGAAGTCTCATCATACTTGGCTCAGGAGAGGTTGATTAATTGGAATCAAACTTGTCAGAGCAAAAGGGTGATTTTCAGTTTAATTTTTTTCATTTTTAGGTGTCCACAAGGATTTGCCTTAATTGCCAAAACCTCCATTCTCTCTTAATTTTTAAATGAAAAGGTTCTGAATATTGTTCCAAAGTGATTCTTTTGCATTTTCAAAATTGCCTTTCCTTTTTAGTAGAAGATTTTACATGTTCCTTGGCCAGATCCTGCATTAGGGCAGTCTTCTGTTTGTTAAAGTGCTTGAAGAGAGTTGTTTTTATATTGTTGTCCTAGTTTAGGATAGGAAAATATTTCAAAGCACAAAATCTGATGGCATGGAAAACACTTTCCTTCCACTTCTCTTTTTTGAATAACTGCCTCTGTTGAAATACTACTCTGCTTCTTTTTACTTTTTCCTAGTGCCCATCAATAATTCATTACATTATTAGGAAATGGATAAAGCTGGAATAAATCATTTAATATAGTGTTTTCCAAATCCATATCAATGTTAGTCTGAGTGTGTGGGATACAGGAGGTGATTATCATTTTCAGCAAGTAAAAGGAGCAAATGAACTGTACAAAACAGTCAGTAGCTGCTATAGGTTTGGCAATGAACTTTC
This sequence comes from Campylorhamphus procurvoides, assembly GCA_013396655.1. NCBI lineage: Eukaryota > Metazoa > Chordata > Aves > Passeriformes > Dendrocolaptidae > Campylorhamphus > Campylorhamphus procurvoides. The sequence goes on from WBMV01008696.1 coordinate 517,396, forward strand.
TGGCTCCCTGGACATGACACAGCCCAGATCACTAAAAACCATGAACATCCCGACCCAAGAACTGTTCTATGTGTCTGTGCATGACTGGGCTGTGAATTACCAAAGGATTTAAAGACTGCCCAGGATAGATAGTTGCTTTTTTGTTTCTAAAATATGAAATGCAAACTCTGACATTGTACATCATCATTCAAAGCAAGGAGGTTTCTGCCCCTCACACCTTTCAGCTCACACATATGGAGCAGGTTTTTTAACAGAGCTCCTGGCACATCCCCAGTGTGGAGCTGCACCTTTGGAAGTCCCGTAGTCAGCAGTGTTAATCAGCTAAATAAAATTGTGCACGTGCTGAAACGCTTTGCTGACGGGGAAATGCAGGTTTCAACAGCTTACAACCTGCGGAGACCTAAACTGGGATCTGAACCTGAAAACCACTATAATCTCCCCTCTCCCAGTTAATTTCCCCACCTTTCAGTGTCCATGAAGGAAGGCTCCAAAGTCTCCCAGACCTTCAGACTCTGCCCAGCTGATCAGACCTCAACCCGTGCTCGTGGATATCACCAGGAGCAGGGAAAAGCACAGGGTACCTTCATGGTCATTTAGGAATTGCAGAGGGAGCTAAGCTGAGACTGGTTACTGAACCTGAGGTCAAGTTTAATTGCTCTAAAGTAGTACCATGGGAAGGAGGGGGTTAGTTAACTTCTCAACCAGAGCTATCAGAAAATCAGCCACTGACTCAGCTTATTCAAAAATGCCTTAGGAACCTGTGGGCCACAGGGCAGAGGTGCCTGCTTTGAAACACTTTGCCCAAGGATGCCCACTCCTGCTTGATTTATGGGAATGTGGAACAGGTAGTTGCGTGATAAATCAAAATGTATTCATTCCATGCTCTTTCCTCAGCTCATATGCTGTGCTAATGGTATTAATAAGGATTAACGTAGGCTTGAAAGAATTAGGAAAGCATCCTGTATGTCAGCCCTTCAGCAAAGCCGTGTCTTAAGATTTATCACATTTTCAAACACTCCACACAAAAAAAAAAAAAAAATAAAAGAACTATAAAACCCTTCTAAAAGCCCAGAGCTGGTGGCAAAAGAGTTCTTCAGGGAAGGTGGAGAAGCCCAAAGCCAAGCAGAGAAGGGCAGCTCAGCCCTGCTCCGGGGGCTGTGGGAGCGCAGGAGCTGCCAGGGCTGGCACAGCCCCGGTGCCAACGCCGTGCTCCGACTTGTGATCCAGCTGGCAGAGGGGAGCTGCAGAAACGCTGCCTTCTTGCTCAGCAGATCTGCTCCTAATTACCTGCCTGTAAATCAGGATTCATTTCTTAAGTCTGTGGAGCTGGACAGCGTGGAGGCTGCAGGACCTGCAAGCTGCATTTCTGCACAGTGGGTGTGCACAGGTTTAAGCTGCTGTTAGGAACACCTTTTCTCCCAAATTCTACATTTTGCTTCCTGATCCAGAACTAAGTCTCCAGACAATAAGCTGGGTTCAAATAATTGTTTGCACTGCAAACAAGAGTTTCTCAGCTGTAGCAGCAGGGCAAAGACACCAACTCCCAGCTGCAGCACAGGGTCAGATGCTGCTCTGTGGTCCCCGGTGCTGAGGTGCAAAAAGGAGTAGGAATGAAACGGTGTTGTCTATGGATATGAGAAACATGAATGAGGACAGCTTTTCTGAGTGAAAATAAAAACAAACTCCAAACTTGATAAACAAGCATTGTAAAAGGCTTGTTGTTGTTTGACACGGATAAGCTCTAGACATTGAAAATCCTGGCAAAACTGGCTTAGATGAGACAAGTCAGAGGTGCTGATTCCAGCTGAAAACTCAAGTGCTGAGTGCTTTGGGTACCCTGTGTTCTCTTCGATTCTTTTTCAGGGTTGGAGCATGGCATAATTTATTTCTGAAGAGATGAATGTGAGGGCCCTGTTTTGATGACTTTAGAAATGCATTCAGATCAGAAAACTACTTTCTCCTCCAATCCTTTCTGAACTCTCTCAAAAGTAACCCATGCAGCTTCTGATTCTAGAGTTTTATTCAACTTTAGACCACTGTATCCCTCCAGCAGCACCCCTTTGGCTTCCATAAGGGATGAGTGATCACAAAAAACAAGCTTTTTCTATCACTGTCTTCATGTCTAGTTTACATCCACTAGCACCTCCTAATTTTTGGCTTCTGAGAGGGAAGCTTTTCATACATCCATTGTTAAGTAGAATGAACCAGTCCATCAGATATAGGAGGACTCGGGGTAGGGAGGAGCAAGATCTAAGTCCACATCTTTGGGTTTCAGTTGCAGGTTAAAGATCATCCTTTGTGAAAGCAGGTCAATGCAACAGTAGCAGCCTGGCTGCAGAGCACTCCCATAAACCCAGCTACTAATCACCCCCTTTCTCCAGCTGTACCAACCAGCTTAACTCTGTAAATATCATTAAGAAGTAGCTAAGTGTTAAATCACCATGAATTTCCAGAATAAGGAGGGAAAGAGAAGAAGAACCAAAAGAGTAACCTTCTTTTTTTTAAAAAAAAAAAAATTCTTTTTTCTCCAACCAGATGGAATCAGGACAATTGTTCACTTGCAAATACTATGGAGATTAACGAGGTCCAGAGGCAGAGCCATGAGAAAATAGAAATGTAAAAAAGTGAAGCTTCCAAAAATACAGCCATCACGATACCATAGGGATGGATCAGATTGAGTGTTTCATCTCACAGCCTGACTGTTCTCAGCTTATTAAAAACCTGAACCCTTTTTTCACCCTCTGAGACCAACCCCAGTACCTACAGAGCTGGTGCTCACAGACTTGCATGTCTCTACCCAAAGAATTACAAGTCCTCACTCTGTCAGATGTTTAAGAATACATTTTAGCTCGTCCAAATGTTTTGGGCTCATCTATATGCATTTCTTTGGTGACCTCACTGTGAATTAAACTGTGTAGCACTGACCAAGTGTTTTCTGAGTTCTATGAGAGAGGAATGGAGCACTGGGAGGCTGCTGTGGTTAAACTGGGGGCTCAGATGCAGATCTGGGCTTCGTGTCTTGGGGCACTTCACTGAGGTACTCTGTGAATCCAGCAGAGCATCCAGGGACCCTGAACTCCTCCTGTGAACACAGGCTCTGGGGAGATGCTTAAAACTGACTGGCATGCCTGAAACTCCAAAGGGTGAAGTCCTTCTCATCTTCTTCACTGAGGTCAAAAGGATTGTACCTTGCAAATGCATGTTTTGCTGCACCCTCAAACATTATTCCTGCCTAAGTTGGGAAACATCACAAGGCAGGTGGTGAGGCTAAAAAGCTGTCCTACAAAGGGCTTGTGCCATGGTCTTGCTTGCAAAGTGATTTCAAAGCAGCAGAGAGGATGTGCAAAGGGAAACAGCAGTGATGCCCCTGCTCATAATCTCTCCAGAAAAGCATGAGGGATCTGTAAGCTGTATAATTGTACACGCAATACAGCCCTGACATGAAATATTTGGAGGCAATTGCCATCCACTTGAAGTTGCCAGTTACTCAGGGGGCTATTACATCAAGCCATTGGTGCAAGAATATCTGCAAAAGTCACAGAGGTTGTGGGTCCAGCTTTCCTTTTCCATGGTCAATAGAGCATCTTAAAGTTTTGTGTGGAGAGGGGCTCAGAAAATAATACATTTATTTTCATGCCTTGTTTCTTTCAGGTGTCTTTTTGAGCTGTTCATATTCTGAGAGTAAATCCAAGACAGGCTTTATTAGAGCAGGAAAAACTGTTTGAAAGTGTTGCTTTAAACCATTAGATGTGGTCTGAAACTTGCTGTGTTAACAAAGCGTAGAGGGGAAAACTCAAGAGGCAGCTACTAAAAAATTTCAATACTCAATACATGGGACAGTTAAATTTAAAGCAGCTTAAATGACTCCTGTGTTTTACCTGCTGTTGCTGCCACACACAGATCTTGTCACTTTAAATCTTCATTTGGCAATTTTCTGTTCCGTAACTGTAGGGTATATACTTGGATCCACAGAAGTATAATATTCTGACAGCTGTTTCCTTTGCTAGCAGTTTATTTAAGCACATTATTTGGTGCAATTTAGACCTCATTCAGAACTGCTTCAAAAACTTAAAAAGACTCATTTCTCCCCCTGCTCGTCTGTCTGTCTGATACTACTCCAGCCGTCAGAACTTCCAGTTCACAGTATCATTTCAGCCATAGTTAATCAAACTCAAAGAGGAAAGGCATATGCTTTCAGGCTAGATTTAACCTTTATATGGGTGCCAGAAAATCTTTGGACATAGAAAGAAATAAGAAGAAAATGCTTCTGTTCAGAATAGCAGAAGGGTATTGCTTTCATTCATAAGGGCTGCTCCAGAACTTGGATTATACAAAGCAAATTAGCTGCTTTGAATGAAATATGATTTGGGTTTAAGATTCTACAGGAAATTCTTTTTCTTTATGCCCTAGCCCCTGGAGCTCAGAGACATACTCTCAGACCTGCAGATACCCTTGGTACCTAACTCCTGTGAAAAATAGTGGGAATTCATTTCCTCAGCACAGAGAGTTAGGAGGTTTCTTTGGAGTGAAATGGTTGTGCAGGAGCAGATGGAAAGAGAGGGGTTATCTACAAGGCATTTCAGAGGTTTGTGTGGTGACAGAGGAGTACCTGGCTTTGCTGTGTTTTCTGCCCAAGGACTGGGAGGGAGCAGAGTGCCTAATGCTGGCTCAGAGATGACACAGCCCCCGAAAAAGGTGAAGGCAAAGATACCGTCAGGTGAGTGCTGTAGATTCATGTGCCATTTGATGGACCTGCTGGAATTGAATCAAAGACACAACTCAGCCTGGACTCCTGCCCGAGGTTTCTTGAGGCCTGAATAAGCATCATGGTATTTTGCTGTTTGAGGCTCTCCACTGTGCTGAGAGCCAGCAGGAGCTTTTGGAATCATGGCAATGGAATAATTTTGTAAATCATGCTAAAGGAGGATCATGACATATTTCCAATCCCCCCTTCAGCCCCTTAAAGTGTTAAATGAGACAGAGAAGCCCAGTTCCGTGCCTTGAAATGTGAATTTCCAACCCAGTTCCTGCCCGCTGAGAGGAGGCAGAGGCTGTGCCTTGTCCTGCATCCCTCCTGCAGCCCTGCTCCATCCTCCTGCCCCGACCTGCGTGTGCCGCAGGAGGGGCTGACATCAGGATTACTAATGTGGCTCCACAGCCAGAGATATCAATCTCCCAGAAGTAATTAAGCTAACCAGATTTACGCAGGCATTCACCACATCGTTTGGAGTTTCCAGAGGGCTGCCAAGACGTGGGGCTGAGCTGCAAGGCAGAAGGGATGGGAAGGCAAACGGGAGGCTGGAGATGCCCATCCTGAGCACAGAATGAAGGTGTCTCTGTCCACTGCCTCAAAGCCATGTTTGCATCTTCCTGGTGCCTGGCAAAGGGCCGTGGTTTTTTGGGAGGAGCCCTGCCCTGCTGCAAATCTGTAGACAGCCTTTGACTGGAGAACAGGTCTTTCCAGGTTGAGGCTGCTCCTACTCTCCCTGTGCTATCAGGCTGCATCTGATGTGGGAACTCTTCCTCAGTTATAGACTAATTTGTAGCGGGCAGCAGAGCGTTTGGTGGTTAGAGGAGGGAGGGTAGGGATGCATCCCTGCATCCACCAGAAGATCCAGGGATTTCAGCTGGCCCTCACAGCTCAGCCCAGCAGACTAGACCAGCCAATCTGCGCCTAATATCTGAATTAGCTCATTTTGAAGTGAGTTTAAGTAGATCTAATCTACAGTTCAGTCACAATACACCATGTGCACATAGTCATTTACTCAGTGCCACATCTTTCTCTTCTTAGTAATTTAACCAGACCCGCTCTCCATGAGGAGATTAATTGCTTGGATGAGGTGCCTGAGATTTAGCCAATGCTTCGAGTATTTGGGCAAGTCATTTTAAAAGCCTGATGACTCAGTTTATCCATCTGTGTAATGGGGCATTCCCTTTGTCTCAGCGCTGTTGAAAGGCAAAATGAGATCTAGCAGAGACGTAGGGCTGCAGGTATTCAGCGTCTCCCAGGGCTCGGTCATTAGGTCTTGGTGCAGCCAACCTTGCTCATGAAAGGAGAGGCAGAGACTTCCAAGAGTCCAGCAGGACTGCTCAGATGAGGAAGTGCTGGAGAATCTGCTCTGTGAAGTGCTTTGATGCTCTTTGGAGAGCAGCAGCTAAAACACGAAAATTCTTGCCCTTGCCAATTTTAATGAAATATAACCAAGTTTATTTCAGTGGGGTTTACTTCAAAATGTCCTTTTGTTTCTGAAGAAGACAAAGTGGCTTTGTCAGCTTTGCTTATGAGGTAACAAAAGTATTACACTTTGAATGGGGCTGCAAAGGAGCAGTCTTAATTTAGTGGCGTTTGGTATCATTCAATAAATGTTTTGCCAGACTAACAGCAGCTAGTGTTTGTCTCAGAATCTTTCGTGCAGATTTCTCCAATCTTGGAGAAAAAAAAGACACTGAAGAATAAAGTTCATGAAAATTGGAGCCAAAAAATCCCCTACAAGTCTCTGCTGACACAATTGTAGAAATGCAGAGCATGTGGACAGTGGATGCCTTTCCTGAAGAGACGAGTTACAATTCTCCCATGAGCAGGGGCAGCTCTGACCTCTCTGTGTGTGTGTTTTTTCATGCTGTTTGTATTTTACCTGCTTATATTACAAGCACTGCAGTAAAGGACTGTTTTGTTTTTTTTTTTCTGATTTTACACTGTAAGCAATACCTGGCCCGCTTAACCCTGGCCCTGTTTTTACATGCTGCTTCTACTGTAGCACTGATTTTCACCATGGACTTGGAAGATCAGAGGGTTTTGAAGAGCTAGAGAGTGCTGTCAAAAAGGTGTGCACAAGCTTGGTCCGTCAGAATGTTTGGGATCATTGACGACCTTTGCATTTAGTATCCTTATGGGATAACATTTCTACCCCTAAAAGTGCCAGGTATGAGACAAGGGCAGTTTTCTTGGTGAAGAAAATGTGCTGCACTATCCTGACCCAGCTACTGAACAAGACACCTTCATAATGGACAAGGAAAACACATCTTCTGGCATCTTTGTCATTCACCCAGTTCCCCACCTGGCAGTAGATGTGTTCACTTTGCAAATGTCACTTTATACTAACACTTTGTCCTTTGCTGTCTACTAAATTTTATGCAATGACAGTCATCGTGAACTAAAGTTTCAAAGTCCTGAGGGCTATTTCCAGTCTCACATGAGATACTACCTAGTCTGTCCTGAATATTTTAATTCAGCTCCACATCTTGAATAACTCAGCACTGCTTGGCTTGCAAAATCTCAGGTTTTATACTGGGAAGGGAAAGAAAACAAGTAGCACTTCTCATTGTTCACACTCACCTCCTAACTGTGATGAAAAAAAATTCAGTCTTTCAGCATCCTAAAGGGTGTGGTATAACCTGGCCCCACTTGTTGGATTATCCCTTTCCCTGTTGCATGTCCATGTACTGTGACAGCAAGTCAGCATGCACGTCCAACTTTCTTTCCCCATTAACCTCTTCATTTCTTAGGACCTTCCAATCTCTTCATTCCAGCTGTACCAGCAGGTTGGAATGCAGTGCCTTAATGACAAATGAGCCCCCTTCTTCACCTAAGCAGTCTCCATGCCTCCTGTGCTTCTGCAGTTGCTAGAACACAGTTCAGGATCTGTTGCAGATTGTTTATTTTATATTGCTCTATCAGGCACCATTTTGTATGGCCAGGATTAATCTGCTGCCCAGGCAGAGCACTGGAGAGGAAAACAAATACTCAGCTTCTGAATAGAAAGGTGACTGGGAGAGAGATTGTGAGAGTTCACTGAGCGTTGCTGTTATGAAACATCTGTGCTGTTTTGCAGGATTGTGCAGATAATCAGAATGAAAAGACTGTCCCAGAATGATGGGAGAGAATGTCTAAGATATTTCTATATCTCTCAGACTCAGGATGTTGTACCTCAACCACTCATATATCTTGGGGATTTCCCTCTCTGACCATAATATCAAAGTTTAAAACGTATCAGAAAAATGCCTCTTTTAAAATGAGATCTATTTTGTGGGTAGAGAGAAAACCACTGAAAAATCCCAGATCATTCTGCCAAGCCTATGAATTACAAATAACAGACATGCTGGCTCAAGAAAATCCTTAGTTGCCAAATGCTCACCGTTATCTTCTTTGCGATGCTTCTTGCAGGTGTCAGGCTGCGGTGAGCTTAGCACACACCACTGATTTCCTTGGACAGGCTAATACCTTTCCTGAGAGACATCTTTAGTCAAGACACAGCTGGAAACAAATGTGTACTCTGTCTTCTCTGTCATAGCTCATCTTTCCAGAGAGGCTTGTGGAAGGGCTCTGTGCTATGACTGTTTCCTTGTTTAAGGCTGGAGTGAGCTCCATCCAGTGCTGAGGTCTCTCAGCTTCTCTGAGATCTGGTCTGTAGCATGCAGGAGTCTGAGGGGTTATTTCCCTCCTCATACTGTAAAGTCTCTTCTTGTCCCAGGATCCCTGTTGGCTGTGCCCTGGTGCCAGAAGGGATTTGTTCCTTGTTCCAGAAGGACTGTGGTTAAACTTCTGCCCTGTCTTGTGTGATATGTGGCTACCACGAGCATCAGGCTTTGTTCACTCGTGTTAGATTGAGAAGGATGGTTATGAAAATCTGGGGTTCTGCAGGTAAAGAGCAACTTTCAACAGTTCCTCTTGTTATATTTGTACCTGAGGGTCTTCCAAGATCACACATTCTATGAGTGACTGAACTGATTACTGTGCCTCTTTTCTCCTAATCTGGGCTTCTTTTGCCCAAGTTTTCTGCTCTGCAATATGCTGATGGACAGAGTTACCCTCTTTGTTCTGCTGCATTGTGTTCTCCTGCAGGGACTGCTGATGCAGCAATTTCAGAATGGGACCCTCTGCAAGAAGAAATCTTGCGCTTAAAAATCCCCTGTTAACAACATTCAAAATATGATCTGCTAATCAAAAGCATATTGCTAACAATATTCCCAGTGCTTCTTGTGCTAATTCCAATAAGGAATAAACTTTCACGGCAGTCTGTAAGTTGAGTGAGTTTTCAGTAAAAGTATACACAAAGAAAAGAAAATCTATAACTTTCAAGTAATATAACCGAAAGGATACATTTACAACTTGCCAAGTATATTTTGGGAATGTTGTTAAACTAATGAATTCTGAGGAATGACACCATTTAGATTCAACATGATAATAAGCACAGAGATATCCCTTGTTGATCTCAATTTCTTCCCACTGGGAGCCTTATTAAGCCTGGCAGTGAGTCTCAGAAAGTTTTTGCCAGGAATGGGCTGTTAAGACCAAAGGAACACTGTGCCACTGGAGGTGGAAACAGGCAAAATATTGGGGATAAGCAAGAACAATTTGAGCAAGTTGGGAAATCTTGAAAGGACAAAAGTTCCTTTTGAAGAGCAAATCAGAGGAATTCTTAGCATTAAAATTGTCTTTGTTTCATATTTTGTTCATTCAGTCTAATAAATAGAGAAATCATAAAACTTTGGTGACCAGTCACACGGTTCAGTGGAGAGCTCTTTAGCAGAATCCTGCTGTGATCATGTCATGACCAACTGTGCATAATTTGTTTGCACCATTTCCTTGCTGCAGGAATCCTCAAGAAAGGAGAAATCACTAATAAAAAATCATGATATGGTCATGTAAAATTTCTGAGTAGAAAAACCAAGAAGATACATTCCTCCATAAGAAAAAGTTCATAATGAATAATTCAACTTGCTATACTAGTTACTTCAAGTCCTGCCCTAGTTAGCCAGGCTGCAGAATGCTGAGTTAATGAAGGCTCCTGCTCTGACAGAGGAGAAAGAGCATGATTTCAGCTGACTTACAATTATATCTCTCTATCTATCTTTTAAACTTCATGAAGTGCAGTTAATAAAACCGTGGAAGTGCATCCTTAGTGTGCAGTACCTGAGTGATCCCATTAATTCAACTGCTGTTCCTTATGTTTGGAGTTAAGTAAATGCTCTTAACAATTTTCTAAATCCAGTCTATGCTCTTTGGACTGGAAGTTTCCTTTGCATATGTACAGCCCAAACAGTCAAGAAATGATAAAGAAAACCCCACTGAAATTAGTAAGAGCTTGACCTGAGTGTCTGCATAATACTCATAATAATAACCCTTTTGTCATCAAAGAGGTTCTCACTGAAGCCTGGGAGGGTGTAATTTTCTCGGGGGCCATTGTGCATGTGATCCACGACGCTGTCTCATCAAATAATCAAGCCCTGTGCCGCCGCTGGGATGTGTCAAGTTACACAAAGAAAATTATGCTTTTTGGGTGTCCATAAAATGAGAGTTCAGGGGGGCTTTTTAGCATGGGAAGCATTAAAAAAAAAAGGGGGGGAAAAAAGGAAGAATTTTTTTCTCATCTTCAAATGCGCAGAAAAAAAGGAGAAAAAAAACCCTTTTCCTTTCTCCTTAAATCTTTCTCCTTAAATAACCATGATCACAAACAGAAGACTGTTGTGAAAAAGAGCAGAATAGAGCACTCAAATGCACAACTCCAAAACAGACAAGAGGTAATTACAAGTTAGACATGACATAGGTGAAATGGCTTCTGCTTTTAAGGAAAACAAGACTGAGGAAAGCAATATGGTTATTTCTTTCATCCACCCAATCTCATCCTAAATCCAAGCAAGGAGTGGCACAGAGGCATCACCGTTTGGTGCTGTGGCCCCAGTTAAAGGAATTTCCAGAACAAATGCTTGTGCCCCATTAGCGTGGTGTGCTAAGTGTTCAATATGAGCTTCGAGGGCTTTGCTGAACTTGAGGATTTGGACTATTTTAAGCAGTGTTTGCTTAGAGCTGGATATTTTTAATGCTGTTAGTTATTTACAGTAAGGAAGATGTTTGCCCCAGTAAAGCATAGTTGTATGCATGCTAATCTGGCCCTTACCACTGTCCCTCCCACTTTATTCTGCTTTTCACTTTAATATGAACAGTAATTCATTTGTGGTTTTTATCTTCTGTTAGACTTGAAACTCCTGGGTTATGGAACTTTTATGTCGTATCTGCAGTTACATTCATGGTATAATCATTGAGGTGGAATTCAAGAAGTGCTCAGCTCCAGACCAGCTCTGCACTGCTGGAGTAGATGGGAGTTTTTCCACTGGTGAGTTGGGTGGGAGAAGTAGGATAGATCTTGGTGCTTCAGAAAATCTCCTCCACCAGTGCAAATAACTCAGCAACTCACTTTGGCAATGACCAAGTACATTTTACTTCTGTCCTTGCTAAGTTACCGGGAGTTTTGCTTTGACTGAGTCCAGGATTAAATGTTTGCATTTTTAGAGATGTCAGTTTTTTGCTCTTGTTCCCAGTGCAGAGGGAGAGGCTCTTCATTGTAAAATCTGTAACTTTGGTATCTGTCAGATCACCTTACTCTGCTGAGAAGCAGAGTTTGCTGCAGTGGGTGGCTTGAGAACCTGTCTCTTAAGGTCAAATCAGAGGTCACTTTTCCAACTGCTGGTTGAAAAATCACTACAGCTGGGCAAATATTGCAAAAAGCATTTATCCAGGAGAGGCCACGCATCTGCCTCGGTGTTACTTGCTTTCTGCAAACATTCATGTAAGCAACCTTCTGTTTGCACAGTAAAGCAAAGTATTGCAAAGTCCATAAGCTCCCTGTGTTCACTTGACTGGTTGGAGAGGTCCTTCAAAGGTCTGGATTCTGAAGCTTACATATGGACTAATGGCATAAAAACATTTAATTATCATGAAACTTCCTTGACCGTCAGAAATGGAAAAGAAAATCTCAAAGTATTGCAGGATTTGTGATAGAATTATGCCAGCTGGTAACTAAATTTAATATCTTTATGCTTTTTGATCTTAGCAAAATGGAGATAATACTTCCTTAATGCAAAAGGGCTGAATACAAGGATGAAAACCTTTAAAACTTTGAGGTTCTCGGCTTTTGAACTGGCAAGGCCTACGTAATAGGTAGACAGATTAAAATGTTGATCAGTTAATGGATTTATCAGTTAATGGATAAGTTGGTCATAGACTAAAAGAGAGAAATTTTGAGTGAAATTGGGTTTGCACTAATAGTGCTAGTGTCCAGAGGACAGGCAATGACACTCACTATAGAGCACTCAAAGTCATCGCTTCACTCTACCCCCAAAACTTGTATCTCCCTCTACCTGAGGGGGATTTTTCTGTTATCACCTCACACCCCATTCTTAATCACTATTTTACAGAAAAAACAAAGCCCATCTGTCCTTTCCCCACCTCTTTATATTTTGAGCCATTTATGGATTTTCCCCAATTTGTATTGTGCAGGGATGAGTGTCTGCAAACCTGCCTGTCTGTAACTCTGCCTCCTCACATGTGGTCTCCCTCTTCTTCTCTCGCAGTTCTGTGTCCTCTGACGACGTGCACACTTCACTCTCCATCCCCCTCTCCAGTGGGTCACTGATGCATGAACAAGCCCCCACCTCTGCTCCCTGAGGCCCTCCACTTCTCACCTCTCACCATTACCCCATCTGTATCCATTTATCACCACTTTCCAACTTGTCTAACCTCGGTTACCAAGTCATTCTTTTTTGTAGCCAATTGAGAATTTCACTATCAATGCCAGACTTATTAACCCTAAGTCTTTTATGCAGTATTGCATGGGGAAAAAAAAAATAAGCCTTGTGGAAGTCCAAGTCAATTATGTCTGCTGCTTCAGCCCTGTCAGCTCTCATCGTCACCTCCACTCCAAGGAGTTAATCATATTTGCTGAGGATGACCTACTCCTAGTAAATGGATTCTGCTGACTGCCCTTGCTTAGCTTCCCATTGCAAGAGCCTGGGTGGCACCTATAATCTTTCCCAAGACTAGTATAGTATAGTAGTCCTCTAATTTTGTCATTCCTCCAGCCAACTGCCCTCATATAGCATTATTTTTGTCACCAAAGGGAACTTGAGAGTGATTTTTTCCCCCTAAAGGACTGTACCAAAATGTCAGTCCCTATAATAGGCACAAATACACAGCATGAGGTGACAGCTGATGAGCTGCTTAACTCCAGAGAGAAAGAGTGGAGAGAATCAGCAGGCACCCAGAGTGAGTGAGAAGATGCTCAGCCATATCCCCACCACAGGTCAGGAGCAGAGCTGGGAGCAGAGCTGGGTCTTCTGATGTCCTTGGGCCCTGCTCTGACTATTTTTATCTGGGAAAAAGCCCTGGCAGTCTCTTTGCAATGGTGCCCTCCAGAACACGAGCAAAAGGTACACGGCTCCATGTACATCATTGGGGTATTTCTGCTAACAAAGGCTAATCAAGCAGCAGATTGGAAAAGCAGAGCTGACACTTGTGATGAATGTACGACGGGGCAGAGGGTGATCGTATGTAATGAAATATGTCAATTCAAGTCATAATAAAAACAATGAACTGAAGACCTGACAGGGAGGGTGGGATCCATCTCAGCTAGCACGAGCTGTCTGTGCCAGGGGGCTGTGCCTGCGTCAGGGGAAGGAGACACGTGTCCCCAGAGGATGACTTGCCACCCATCACAGGCACTGAGCTTAGGGTGACCTGTCCTCCAAAGGGGTATGTCTTTATCTTCTGTTGAAGAAGAAGCTTTAGTGGCTGGTTTCTAGATTTCTAGTGCTAAGAGATGGTAGATAGTCTTTTCTAATTATGGGGTGTGATGGAGTTAAATGCTCTTTTGGGTTTCTCAGAGTAGCTAAAACATCCCTTCTCCTCCCTACCTTGCAGCACCATGCAGGAAATGATCTGACGCCCAAGGCTCCTCAGGGAAAGAAGAGAACAGTGCTGCCTGTGGATTATAATTGCTTTGGGAAAGCTGCTAGACAGAGCCTTGTATTCTTACTCCCAGGTTATCCATGCTCCAAGACAGTGGACTCAGCCCATGGCCTTGAGGGACAGGGAATCCCTATAACTATTCACCTAAAGCATCCAGCAAACACCACAATCAACCTGGAACTCTTACAAAAAGAGCATCTCTTAAATAATAACTGAATACCTGCAGTTTGGAGTGCCATGTTGAAAAGAGCTGAGGCTATTTACCATATAAACAAACACCAGGTAGATGTTAGGTTTTTTAGACTGCAGCCTAAAAGGTGGAGGGATTATTATTATTGTTATTATTATTATTATTACTGCTATTGTTATTATCTGTGGTTGTTTTTTAGAACTGCAGTCAAACCCAGATTACAGTACAGTCAGCAATAATAGCAGTTTGAAAAGTCGCATCAAGGGAAACTGAGCTTAAACTCCCCCCCCTCCAAAAACAGGGGGAAAAAGGTAGTTCTAAATATAATCCTTGCAGAGTAGTTTTGCACATCTTTGTCTTCAATGGGAAACATTTTTTTATGAAAACACTCATTTTGATAAAAAAGACTGTTAAGTGTCATTTCTCACTAGTTACCCATGAAATTGTCCTTAATATGTGCAGATATTTCAAGTACCACATAAGTGTCACTCCACCAGCACAACTTCTCTTGGATATCTGGACTTGAATCTAATTGTTGCATTATATCAGGAGCAGCATAATAATTAGATTCTCACTGTAAAACAAGGAAAGGTTCACTGTAAATCACGGGATCAGATCCAAATGAGAAGTACTCGGATTTTATTGAAAATGGCATGGATCCACCTGTTCCACGTTAACCAAGAACCTGAGACCTCAACAGATCTTCACAGAGCATATGAAATCTGGTCATCAAAAACTTCTGTATTCCTAATTACACAAATTAGGAGGTTTTGTGCCTAAAACTTTTGTTGGTTTTGGTAAAGACTGAAATACATCTCATCTTCCCCACTCCTAGTAACCGAATTCTAAGTAAAACTTTTTTTCCCTTTTCTTCTTTTCCCCCTCAGTTCTCCATCTGTGTGTAGTTAAATGTAGAAGCCATATGAAATCTGTGTTGCCTTCCTCGTGTTTTCACAGCAGACTGTTATTGTAAGGGAAGCTTCCACGAGGAGCCAGAGACCACGCACTGCATTAGCATCTGAGCAGGCAGTGTAAAAAATCAGATCTGATTCTGCCTGTGGAAGATAAATGAGCCAGAGTCCCCAATGCCCAAGATTTGGTCATCTCTTTATGAGTTCTGAAGTACTTATTAGCAGCTTTGATGAGTGCTAGGGGAGATGAAGTCTACCTTGAACAATGTTAGAAAGCTGAATCAAATCACTTGAAATCTCCCAGAGGGAGAAACAGCCTGAACTGGTTATAGGTTTATATGAACACTCTGATAGTGGGGGAAAAAAGTAAGCATTTTTTTCAGCAAAACCTCTCAAGGATTTACTCTTAACTATAAAAGCTATTTCTCCAGCCATTTTATGGATGTAGTCAGTCAGTTTTACCAAAGATTTTATCCCCATTCTGTCTCTTCTTCCACAGAGATGCAACCTGCCATGATGAAACAGGTGAAAATGAACTTTCCATTGCACATTCTCATGGGCTCTGACAAGACCTGTTTAAAGTGGCCCCAAATAGTATTTCAGGACAGCTGTACCGATTTCCAAAGCACTACACAATCAAAGACTGTGGATCCTGGACTAGCGTGTGAGTTGCCAGACAGTTAAAACTGAGTTAGGGATGCTTCAAGCTTTCAGCTGGGTGTCTGCTTACTCCTTGTTAGAAATGAGCTCCTCTTCATTGAGAATGTTTCCTTCCTTCTGCAAGCAGTTGTCTCCATGACTCTCCCTGTGCTTAATTTGACAACAAGGTCAAAATGAGTGAACTGGGAGGAGCTGATGGGTTTTAGAGTTGCTGAAAATGTGCAGCACGCTGCTATCCATGCCCTAACTCTGTTTGCATCAGGGATGCTCCAGATCCAGCCAATTTGCTGGCAGATAACCACTCTCTCATCCCCCCCTGTTACAACTTGCATAGTCACTTGAGGCCTTTCCTTAAAATCTTGGTCTGGGAGGATGAACTGAGCTCCAGCTGAATGCTGTGTATTTTCTTTTTAATGCATTCAGTGGACGCTCTGAAGCAGATTTAGATGCCAGACATCTGTGCTGCTTGCACGCACCCAGGAAAGGCTTGTTCTGTCATGACAGAGCTTAGAGCAGGATTATTTGTGCCTGATAGTGATGGTTGGTAGCAACTCCGGAAGCCTTGAACGTTGCAGAGCATCAGAGGCTGTCACTGTCAGTGCTTTCTTCACTGCAGGGAGCTATGTAAGTAATGTTCAGCCTAATTTAGAAGAAAAATGAGTTGGATTTGCAGCAAGAGTGATTTTTCTGCAGCAGCCAGTGAAGTGGAACTCCAGGCAGCAGTGAGAAGATCCCATCTGGGGCTGTGTGTGGTGACTGGGGGCTTGGGAGGAAAAGTGTTGTACCTAATGGGCAGTCACCGAGTCAGTGATGGCAGTGCCATGTGGCAGGTCACTGGCCAGCAGGTCAGCCCCTGCTTTGTGCCTCTGTAGTCAGGACTCTCCAGAAGGGGAGATGGGGGGGTTTATTATTTATTTCTTCATTTCCAAGTGCAGGATACCCCTTCATCTAAAAGCTATCACACCAAATCCCTTAGAGTGTCTTTGGGCTTCCCCATGGCTCGATGTTCTCATAACAGGTGTTTGCTTGTGCTCTCCCTCTGGGCCCATGAGGGATGTGTGACAAGTGAGTGCTGACACCAAAATACTGTGAGTCTGTTTCGATCTGAAGCAAAAGAATCAGCCAATATAAAGAGAATTCAGCCTCAGAAGACACCAACTTTGCCCTTTGTCCTTTTTCTCTCATTGTGTGGAGCAAATGGGCAGCACTGAGTTGAACTTTAAGCCCAGACCAAGAATTTCAGGTACCTAAAATAATTTGAAGGGAAAGCTTGGGATCCTTACAGCTCTGCTTCCCCTATGGGAACAAATGAACTTCAGAAACACAAGGGGAAACCAGAAAAGCTTAGTTAAGCCCTAATGATTGCTGAAGGAAACCAGTAAAACTAAAAGAGGAAACGAGTCCCGGTATAAACCTACCCACCCGCTCTGACCTGATGAGGTTACTTTGTGGGTTGTGGTTTCAAATGCCTGTTTCTCACAAAGACCCCCCTGCCCTCAAACCCATGGTGGTGAAGGCTTTGCAGGGCAGAGGGACTGCTCAGCAGGAAAGGAATTTTCCCACTAGACATTAGCCAGGGAGAAAAACCTATCACAGAGTTTCCCACAACTGGGGGAATGCAAAACAAGTAATGCAAACATCCAAACCCCTTCGAAATCATGGTTCTTGCATAGCACCTGCAGCCTGCACAGGATGTCACTCTGAACTGATGCATCAGCTCTTTCCCCCATGAGGGTTTTGAGGCTGTCTCAGACAGCCACTGGTGAAACCTGGAACAGGGATGTAGCAATGGAGAACAGAAGGAACTTTGCTAGTGAGAAAGGAAATACAGTCATCTATACAGCAGAAATCTCTATGCCATCAGAGTAGATCCTGTCCAGCTAGGGAAATGTGACCCTTTTTCTGAATTGTATTACTAATAAGCACCTGTAGCAAGCAAGGGTTGTTGTACTTGTCCCAGGATCAGAAAGCTCTGTCATGATGCAAAGAAATCTGGAGGCAAGTGATTATGCTCTGTGTTACCTGCCCTGATGTCCCATCCCCTGCTCAGCACTCACCCCAGCCTGGAATCTCACTCACCCTGGGGGCTGATGGATAGATTGCTATAGGGTTCTCTTATTTTTTCTTCTCTGTCTGCATAAGACTGAAGAGTGAGGAAGGCAAGAAAATCCTGTAGAGACTAGTCTACACAGGGGAGTGAGAGAGGGAAGGGTTTATGGGCTGCAGTGACAGATATCTAATTCTCTACAGCATTTTTCCATAGAAAAGTCACATGGGCTCCCTGAACTTTTCAGCTGCCTCAAGCAGCTTTTATCAGACCTCCTTTGCCCACTTGGCTCAGGAGTATGTTGGAGATGTTGAAGATGCTGGTGGCTTGAAGGATAGAGGGAGGTTCCTAGTTCTCAAGCCTGGTGGTGTGGTGTCTCTCCATCCACCACTTCTGCATGTTTTACTGTTGCATTGGGTTCCTCAGCTGGGACTGCTGCTGAGACTATCATTAAATTGTGTGCTCTACATGTCTCTTCCCAGAGCATCCTTGTTTTTCAAAGGGAAAGTTGTTTAGAAGACACCTTCTGCATCCTCTTCACTAAAGCACTGTCTTCCATGCTGTGATTATCCCAGCATTTAGGCTCCCTGCAGGACAAAGCAGTGATGAGGAGCTGGTGTTCAGCATCCAGCAGCAAGCCTTTCTGAGATCAGAGTGTAATAACGAGTTCAGGTAGATCCCATTCATCCTGTGTTATTGGAACTCTTCACAGTGTTAGCCAGGCTTTGTTATCAGTAAGATAAAGCTGCAGATTTTGCAGGTAGACGATGCCTTGGGCACGATGCCAGCAGGCAGAGGATTTTAGCAAAGTAAAGAAGTAAGGATCAAAACCTGTTATCAACTGCTCTAAATAAGAGTTACAATCCTTTAGGCTCCTCAGACACAGGCAACTGAATGCCCATTGGGTTTTTATGCTGGGGTCTCCCTAAGAAAGGAGAGTTCCTCGAATAAATGCATCTTATCTCATATACAGAGAGAGATTTAGGGAAATTATTTCTCTGCTACATTATTAAGGATACAAGGCTTGTACTTGAAGCTTACTAGTATAACAAAAGCCATGAACAACAGGGTTTTGGTTTTGCATTAAAAATCTTGCTTTCCTTCNTTATTTTTGGCCTACTCTCTCTCTCATTTTAGTTGATAAACAGAAAAGGCAACAGGACTGGAAGAGTCACTGCATTGTCGAGGGACCTGCCTTAATCCCCTGAAGTCCCCAGGGAATAGTAGGGCTGTGTTAAGTGGGCTTCAAAGGCAGAAGGTGGAATGAGGTGTGATAGGAAACCAGCTCTTACTAACTGGTTCACTTCAGGCTAGCTTTAAATAAATTGCAGCTCTGAGCTGCTTGGACATTGACAAGAGGGCTGCGATATTTGTGGCTGCACTACAGAGAATTTCAGCCTTTTAAAGCAAGAATGGGAATAACACAAGAGGACTTAAAGCTGTGAAATTGTAAAGCAAAAAAAAAAAAACCAACAACAAAACAAGCCTCTCAGTGTGGAAGCTCCCTGGGCTTGTTCCTGGATTCCTTCTCTCACAGACAAACTTTACCTGTCTCTTAAGAAAACACGTCCTGCAATCTTTGTTATTTCAGCTTGGTTTAGGGAGCTTCTGACCTCTCTGGCAGGAGCCCTGAGAAGTGTCATAGATGGGTTTTTGGGAAGAATTCAGGATAATGGGAAGTGAGTTTTGGGAAAAGGTGTTATTTAGCACCAGTTTAAGAGTCACCAGCATCTGAGTCTCTGAAAGGAAAAATTCTTCTCCCCACTTCGGCGCTGTGAAGTGAAACTCTCAGTCCTGAAGGGCAAATTTAGCACTGCCAAAGCAGTTTGCCAACCCATTTAGGGTTCACTTGGGTGTCCTCATCACCTGCAGTTACCACCATAGATGTTTAGGGGTGTAAAACTGCACCCTGTTTATCTGAGCCTGTAAGACCAGGGTGGAGAGTCAATGACAGCCATGGCTGGATTTGTTTGTTCCTTCAGTCTAAGTCAAGTCATAAGTACAGTTTATTCCCAGCAGACTCCTAACAGCATTGATCAGGCTCCTGCTTCCCAGGTTTTTAGTCAGTTTGAGTATTATATTCTCTCTTGCTCCCAGCTGTTTTTCCACCCTTAATCACCACCAGTAGAGATGCAGATTGCTATTGATGTTGGCATAATAGCTGGTCCACTGATATAAATCAACACAGAGAGCAACGGGGTGATGCAGATTTGTATCAGATGAGGCCACAGTATGTTTTTAAAGGAAAAGCCTTGCAAAGCTGAGGTGGCTGTTCAGAGTCAAAGTTCAAAAGCCTCTACATGTGTGGAGGCCTAGAATGGAGAAAACAACTTTATTTGGTTAAATGGTATTTATGTTTACAACTCTGGCAGCTGGAATACCTTCCTTTTCAATAAATTTGACTTAGAAATATGTTGATGGAGGTGAAGGGCTGTCTCCTACTTAGGTAAAGATGGCTTTCCTGCCATTGAGTTGGGTGACAATTGTCCTACAATTTATTTTCCTGGCTCTGCTTAGAGGAATTGGACTTGATGATCCTTGTGGGTTCCTTCCAAATCAGCATATTCTGTGATTCTGTGAATATGGATGGTGGGGAAATCTTGAAAGCAGCTACACCCTCATCTTCTCCAACAAGATCAGCAGAAGCAGGTCTATCCACACCTTTCATACAAGTGAAATCTGACCCTCAGTCTCCATCAGCATTTGTTCAGGATGAAGTAATAAAATCCCCAGAGAAGGAGTAGCAACAATCACTTTGAATGATGGTGGAAACAGCTTAAATTGCTACCACAGTTTGGAGGGGTGGAGTATGGTCTAAGCTGTCAGACTGCCTTTCATTGCTCTGATAGGATAAAGGTAAATACAGTTGTAACTTATGCCTGTTCAAGGGCTGATTTGCATTCAAAATGTTGTAAAAGCTGGTTTGGGTGATTGACAAGTCAGTTTTTACATAGTTAAGGGCACTATGTAATTTGTGTACACTCATTTCTCCAACCACAGCCATTCTCCAGCTTGGCTGTCCCTTTAGGGCCACCCGAAGCCAGCAATGGTCAGGCTAAACCCCAGCAGACACAGAGCCTGAGCACGAGGGGAAGGGCAAGGACGAGAGCAGTGAACTAAATAAACACCATGGAAAAAATGCAAACCTCACAGCGGGCATTCCCACTGGATTTTCACTAGATGTGGTGCTGTGTCCAGCACATCCGCTGCACTTCCCATCACAACTTTCCTCCCTCACATACAGGGCTTTGTTAGCAGGGCCATGACTCAAAGGGAGGTAAAGCCACAGGAGGGTTCAACCAGAGACCAGAGGGAGTCAGTGAAAACAAGGGGAGCCAGTAAACCCAGCAAAGCTCACCTTCTGCAGGGTCAGGCTGCATGGAAAGCTCAGGACTCCTGGGCACCTCTCCTTTCTTCTGCAATACCAGTCTTTTTGAACAGCCAGTCTTCATACATCCCTCTTTCCTCACCTGGCTGTGCTGTGGGAAGGCTGATGGGAGGTGTGAGCAGCACCCACTCCCAAGGAGATAGGGCAGGAGGCACTCAGCCAGCATTGCTGGCTGGAAGGACAAAGCCAAGGTCAGTCAGGTACCATTTGCAGCTCCTCAGAGGCTCCTCGGGAGCACAGGCAGCAGGAGCCGGCTCTTGGCCACCATCCTTTCTCTGAGTCTGTCTCCTAAGGAAAGGGCAGGTGGCCAGTGCAGTCAGTGCCATGGCATGTCTGGGCTGCAGCTCAGAGGAGAAGTGTAGGCTGCAGCTCAGACCCACTACACTGCCACCCCTGGGATGAGCAAACCCAAGGAGAAAGTCTGAGCTGCAGGGAAATGCTGGCAGAGGAGGGGACAGATAAGGATGGGCCATGATCCTGCCAGTTGTAGTCTATGCCCTGCTCTGTCCCTGGGGAAGTGCAGATGAAAGGTGTCCCATTCAGGTGAGATTGCAGCCAACAACCAATCCCAAAGACAGTCCATATCTCCCAGCTGTACCTACTCATTGCCTGCCTTTGAAATACTGAGTCAGTCCTCCTGCTGCAGGAGTGTGAATGGTAATGACAGAGAAAAGCAAAGTCACAGAGCTGTTAGACCCGCTGTGTTATCAGCCTGGATGTGTCCTTCCTGCCTGCTTGCTGCCAGCTGGCACAGCTCCATCCCCCATGGATGGCCTTGCCATTATGCAATAGGTGCATCTGCCTGGCCCTGCTGAAAGCTGCTAAGACAGTCGTTGACCAAGACAAGAATAGCAAAACTGTGTCTCTCAGGTAGAGCCCTCGGTGCTATTCCCACTGATTTTGTGCTATCTGTTCCAAGTTTTCAATATCTTATAAAAATATTAGACAAGCAAGGACTCCCAGGATAAGTGCAGGGATGGAAATCCAATATGCCAAATGCTCCATAGACATTTAAAATTATATGTAATCTAACAAAAATATTTATACTTTGGGTGACAAATATGCATATGATGACATATGCAGTGCAGAGGGCAGTGACAAACCCTGTCTCCCTGACTTTATCAGTCTAAAATATATTGAGAGTAATTCCAGTTCAGGCCAATTGCAAGTGCACAATAGAGTTTGCACTTTTCAGCCTTTCCTAAGATTTCTTGTCTCCTGAAATCAAGTAATTGAAAGACACACTCCTGAAAGACACAGAAGCTTTTATTTTCCTGAGAATGTAATTTGGGATTTGGCTTTGGTTACGGGCTGACCCACTTCACTGCTGTCACTGCCCTGCAGGAGCAGAGTGCTTGGCTTCCATTTCCTTGACCAGCCAGAGCACTGGAGGGGTTCCTGCTTGAGAAGATCCACCCTTTGGTCCTTCTGGCTTGCACTGGAAGGGCAGGATGGATGTGGGTTAGTGATCAAGCCTTTCTGACAGCAGACAAGTGCTTGGTGCAGGATCTTAGGCAAGTTGTTGATGTCTCTGCAGTTCAAACTGGGCAGGTCCCTACATTAATTGGTAGCATTAGTAGTTTCTAAACGAAGAACTCTGTGGAGGTTAATGACATGGCATATTGTGGTCAGAGAAGGCCTTTCTACCATTTGTCTCCTGAGAAATTACTGTATTTTGTTTTCCAAGCTTTTAATCTTTTTAATCTAGCACTGGAAGGTTGATCCTTCTGCTATTGAAGTCAATGGCAGTTTTGTCATGGATTTGAATCAAGCCTGAATCAGGATCAGAACTAACTTTAAATCAAGGGTCAGATAGTGTTATAACAGATAAAGGACATGAAAGAGAAAAACTAGTGCATTGGCTGGACACTTCCTAAACAGGTTTGTTTCATACTTCTGAAATTGCAGAATGTTTATTTTATATAAACCACTAGTCATTTCCTGTTTGGATGCATTAAATTTATTAGTCCTTAAAAACAGACTCAAAACTGACCACAAAGCTCTCTCTCCATTCACAATAAATCTGTCTTTACCAAAAGTGAAGTGGGGAAAAGACAATCACCCAGTGCTCATTTCCAGTTGTTTAGTTCCTACTCTAATCAGTGACAACTGGAGAGTTTAAGGTTTATGACATAACAAAAATTAAACATATCCTTTCCTCTGAAGACTGTTCTGGAGAGGGTAATTACATAAATACAGCCTAAGCTTATTATGTTCCTTCTTTTCCTTGTGCTATCTTCCCTCCTCCTCTTCCTTTTTACACTACTACATTTCCTACATGTGTTCAGTGAGGCTGAAAATGATATTTTGATAATGGGCACACAATGAACATGTAAGAGGGCTGGTTGACAATGTGAGACTTTGCTAAGGAAAAGAGGATACAATGAATAGCTATAATTGGAGTCATTAATGAAGGGACTGCTTGCTTTTTTTTTTTTTTCCTGAGGAAGGCTGCATCTTAATGCTTCTCAAGTTTCCTCCTCTATTTATACAACACTGTGGAGGTCAAACCTAGATGTTTTTCCTGGTGATGTATAATGAAACTTAGGTCACTAAAGAATTTGTTGAGCACTTTGTAACCTGCATGTATTCCATCTGAAAGAGATTCCGCCTTGCTTTTTGTGGATGGTCTCCATTCTACCTCTCAAAACAATTTGCAAATGAAAAGTTAAATGAAACTATAAAAAATGCTTGTGTATCCCTGGCTTATATCACTTGTATTCCAGTAATATCCAGGAGTCTTCGTCTGGGACAGTGCTGTATGAAGAGCTGTAAAAACACATAAATACAAATAATTTCAGTGGCTTTCACTCCAATAGTTTGCCAGAGCTGGCTGCTCCTGGTGGTGTTACATCTGCTGCTTTAACTTTTGTTATCACAAGTTCTCCCAAGGGCAACAGGAGCACCAAATCCAGCTTTTCCTTGCTCCCTGTTCCCACCTGAGCCCCTCCTATGACAGGAACATCCTGACACCAGCTTGGCTTGGGGATTGTTACTGTTGGAGTGGCAAAATCCAGCTCCAGCCACATTTTTGAGACACCTTGAAGATGCTGGGAAGATCAGTGCCTAGATTTGCTGCACTCTCCTTTCCCATGTTTAGGAGCTGTATTAAACTATTGCCCAAGTGGCCATGCAATACCTGGGTGTTTCTTTGTCTGTGAGGAAGAAACACAACATGAAATAAATATTAAATTCTCTACTGAGTGCTGGTGGACTGTAAGTCCCATGAGCAGGTGCAGCAGTGAAAGGAAGAGAGGGAAAGTTTTCTCCTTAAGCAGCAGCAAAGTAGTAGTAACATTTTGCCTTATTACTGAATTGCTTTTCACTAGAATAGCCTGCAAAGGAAACCCACGCTTCAATACCTTCATTTCCTTAATGACAGAGAAATCCTGAGATGAGTTATTCAGTGGCCACATCCTTCCTGTTGTATGCATCCTGTCCGCAGCAAAGGAGACTTCTTAATGAAATAAGTATTTTATTTTTTCTTGTCCCCTCTTTCCCTCTGCATTTCATGTTGTAACTTGCCTGTTCTGTCTGCCCAGAGAGGGAAAAGAGGAGGCACACGTTGTTCTATAGCCCATTAAGCTCAGCAATGCCATTCCTGAGGGTCAGCACCCTGTGCCTTAAAGATTTAGCACCTGGATTGCCAGCATGAGACATTTGAGACGAATCTGATATGCTCTTCAGGTCAGGGTCACTGAAATTGAGATTATTTCTATACTGCCATTGCTACTGAGGAGAATGAACCAAATTCCAGCCTCAGTTTTCCCCGGGTAAGTAAAGACTCAAACTCACTAACTCCAGAGGAGAAGGTCTGCTGCTGTGGCAAAATGCTGTGCTGTTGTTCTCTTTAAAGTTTATTTTCCTAGTTTCTTTTTCCATATTTAATTATGATCATCCATATTCCAGTAGAAACTCTCCATGTTGGCACAACAGCAGTAAGTCCAGTATACACACAACAGAGAGGGAAAACCAATTTTTATTTTAAATATGCTAGATATGAGATGGTTTCCACACTCAGACATAAGGCCACAGCTGTCTGAAGAGCAGAGAGGTCAAAGCCTTTTATTAAATTCACCCATTACACCTAATTAAATACCTTCAGAAGACAAGAACAGTTACTAGAATCAATAACCGCATGAACAGAGAAGGGATGCTGAAAAAAACCCAAACTTGCCAATCTTCAATAAACAGCTTTTTTCTTATTTTTAATGTGATGCTATATTACCACATATGGCTACACATGCAATGTTGGGGAGCTATCCCTGAACACAGTTCTTTTAGTAGCTTTTAATAACACCAGCTGTCTTTGTGGTGAGAGGGAGGAAGGGACTGCAATCGAGCTGGGAATTGGACCCTGTGGACTAGTTGAGCCCCAAAACTGTAGCAAAGTCTCTTCCCTTCCTACGGCACCACCTGTATTATTAACTGGCATCTAGAAATGGAAGATGCTCTGGGGTTTGGGTATCATAATTCCCTGGCCATCTGTTTGATTGAGGCTAAAATCATGATACTGCAGCTTCTGCCACCCTGAGTGTTGAGCCATTACACAAATAATGGAACAAAACCACTCTGCTTTTTGTTGCTGTTGGTCTTTTTCTCTGAAATAGCCAAACACAAATATTTTGTTGTTCCATCTCAGCAAAAGACACCAGATGGGCTTGAGAGCCAGAGTGCAGATTTATTCTCATGATCTCACCAGAGTGGGGGCAGAAACCATGTCCACCTGTGGGGATTTTGTCACACAAGTCAGTGGTGGGATGTAGGAGATTTTTGTGCTTCACTGTAGTAGAAATTCATTCATACATCTTCATAATAATACAGTATTGTGTGCTTAGAGTACAATTATGTGTTCATAGTACAATTCCACTCCAAAGTGAAGGTATGCTGTGAACAAACCTGACTTCTACCTGCTGGGAGTTGATTCTAATGATTACCACAGTCAGACATAGCATAACCTGAGAAACAGGATTACAAAATAGCTGTAATAGCCAAATCACTCTCCTCATTGTCTTCCAGGAGGGCTGGTAACATCCAAAATTGCCTGTGCAGGGAATTCCAACCTCCTCAGGAGCCCTTCTTTCCCTGACTGACCATGGGAGCTGAGTTGAGCCCTGTTGCAGAGAAAAGGCTTACCAAGAGAGGCTCATTTTGGCAATGTTG
The DNA here is from genome assembly GCA_013396655.1 of Campylorhamphus procurvoides. Classification (NCBI taxonomy): domain Eukaryota; kingdom Metazoa; phylum Chordata; class Aves; order Passeriformes; family Dendrocolaptidae; genus Campylorhamphus; species Campylorhamphus procurvoides. The sequence continues at coordinate 543,499 of WBMV01008696.1, forward strand.
CTGAGGTTTTTATCCTGAAATGAAGGATGCCACTGGGGGACTCTGTTTCCAGAGAAAATTGAGTTATCTTATGGATTTAACAGCTTCCAATGCGAGTTTTTTAAAGACATCTCTGACAGCTCTACCTTCTACTTTGCATGGTTGTTGAAGGGAAATGGGGACAAAACTCTTTTTAGATGTATTCTTAAATCTCAGTCTCTATATTCAAAATCAGGTACCAAAGTCAAGCACTTCTTAGTCCACTCACTGCTGTGTTTTTTATATGACAGAAACAAAACTCTGAACAACTCAAAGAGGGTGTTGTGGCCATGTAAAGACATTGATACTTAAGTATTTTAATGACATCCTAAAGGATCACAGACTCAGAATCAGCCAAGGTGTGGAGGTGTGCCACCAAAGCAGCTGAGCTGGAATTCTGGTGGTGGGAAATGAGTGTGACTCGGAGCATCTGCCACCTGAATCACCCCCATGAGAGCCACTCTCCCTCCATCCACTCTGCTGGGAGCCCACAACACTCATAACTGAGGTACCTTGAAGAAAACTATGGAGTGCCCCCTTCCCTTGTGACACCTGGCAGGTGGCAAGTGTTTGACAGCAGGAAAAAGTGTCTTCCAGGATGGGAGTGGTGCAGAGCAGCTCTCAGAGCTCTTCTCTATCCAGAAAGATGCTCGTACCAATCAGTAAGTTGATTTTAATGCCAAAGGACTGTGAAAGAGTTTGAATTTCTTTTATGCTTTCCTTTGCTCTCTACTGAAGGTTGAATTCCTGACGACCTGGTGCCCAAGAGAGGGGAAAAACATGGGTGGACACAGCTGTGACCAGGAGGGTGGGATGGGCTGTGGCTGCACCATGTGGTGCACCACAGCAAAGGGACTCTGCTCACCTCTCCTGGTAAACCCAATCCGTGGAGGGTGGAACGCTTTCTGTGCACCTCACACTCTTCTGTCTCATTCTTGGGAGGAGGATGTGGCCTAGAAACCTGTGGTACATACCATGTGTGAAAGGGTGTGCACCAGTGCCACTGTGTGAGTCACAGGATGAAATGTTGTCAACAGCGGGGCACAACAGATGCTGCACTGTTCAGCTGTGGTCTATCAGAAGGAGAAAGCTGGAAAACCCTTGTGTGTTTTCTCTCCCCTCAAGCTGGTTTGTATGTTCCTCCCAGTGGGCTGTCACAGCCTGCCAGGCCATCTATTTATCACACATCCTCTCCCTCTGGCACTGCCACTACCCAGGATTGCCCTCCCAACCCATTAGCGGCTTCGGTTTGCTTCTTCAGAAAGGTTTTGAGGTCCATAAAACAAAAAAACCACTGACAAACACTACACTGGAAACTGGTTGCTCAAAGTTTTTGAAGTCTGGAGACCCACCTTTTCCAATGCAGACAAATATTTTGTAGCTACTTGGGAAAACAGTGCTCACGATGTCAAGGACTTTTTGGGTGAAGGACAAAGCACAACATCAGAGCTGCTCTAGGATGTGGATGGAAATTGGCTGGTTCAAGCCATGTGTAAAGTACATGCACAAAGCTTTCCTGTGGGGACAGGCAGGACTGAAATGTATGGAAACGTTAATGGATACATGCTGCCTCCTTCACTTCTTCCTGAGTTGCTTCCCACTCCCAGGACCAGACTGTTCTTTCCTTCTCCCTGAATTTAGATCACAAAGTGAATGAATGAATGCAGAGCAACAAAAGCACATGGGGACCAAACAGGGATATCCTTAACCCCCTTACTTATCCATCATGCGTCTTTTGGAGCCAAGAGATTTTTTGGCCAAACATTCACCCACTGTTCATTTTCCCCCTTGTTTATTTTCCCTGCCTTGTTGTTAAGGTCTAAAAAGCTGATGCCTTTGGGGGTTACTACTTTTGGGAGGGGAAAAAATTAAAAAAGAAGGATAATGATGACACTTCTACATTTTTTCAGATTGTTCACTTTTTATCCCTCCCAACAGTTTGTAAATAACAGCCTATAAAGTACACAACAGCAGTCCTCAGATGTAATAAATAGAATATGGATTCAATCCAGCATTTTAAGAAAAGATAGTCCCACTTACTGCAATGGAGAACAACAATGCCAGGATGAGATACAAATAGCTGTAATAATTTTTGTGTTTTTAAGGCTTTAGCAGAGAATAATTATAAATCAGGCTTTGGAAAACTCAGTGTTTTTACCCACAGAAAACTATTCTGCAGCAGCAAGTAGACCTGAAGGGAGATCACACAGCCAGGGTTTCGTTTATAAAGTGCCTGTCAAATTTGAGTCTGCATCCTCTCTCACATACCATCTGCAATCACATCTTCCCCAGTCTGTCTCTGTGCTCTGTGTTGGGGGAAGAAACTGTACAGAAATATTGTGACTTATCCCTGTCGTGTGGAGATGCTCCACCTGTCACTTTGTATTGCTCACTCTGATCCTTCCTCCTTATCCTTGGCTTGGGATGAAGGCTCATCCTCAGCCATGGATTCTTTAGAGCTGGTGCTCAGGTTGGCATCGCAGGGAGGAGACAGAGCTTTGATTCTCCATCCCTCTGCAGCTGGTTTAGTCCTTTCCACCAGTGCAGGATGGACACAAACCACCACTCAGGCAGAGCATGAATGGTTACACAAGGTGTATTGGCAATGGGGACCGAGACACTGGCAGTATTGATTTAGCAGACCATGAGTGAATTTTCATTGTTTCTTTTAGAAATGTTCACAAAGTTTGGTGCCAAGAGTAAAGATAAACAAATGTACCATCCAACAGTTAAAGGAGGGAAAAGAATCACCACTCTGGAAATTCAGTTCAACAAGTTTTTTTTATACTAAACATAAAGGGATGAAGGAAACAATATTTATTTTATCCCTTGCTGTGGTCTTGGACTTATATTAGATATTGGAAGCCTCAAAGCACTACTCAAGGGGTTACAGACTCTGTACCTGCAGCTCAGTAGTCACTAAACTATTGCCCCCTTTAGGCTGTAGTCAGACATATGGCCTTGAATCATGATTAGGGTTTTCTGGTAATTATTTTAAGTTGCAAAATACCAGTTGATGGAAGTCACAGGTGATGATCTGAATGTTTTACTTTGGAGAGGGAAGTGAATTAAAGAGGAATATTTTGCTCCCGGATTTACTCTGATTTATATTTAAAAAGTAAACGTTTAAAAAGATAAAAGAAATATCTTAAATCCATGCACCTCTATATATACAAAAGGAAAGTCTGGAAAAAATATTGGGTGGATATTTCTGAATACTTTTAAGTTTCAGCTTTCTACTTTTCACACACTATTAGGATGAGAAAACGCTAAACTGAGAAGTGCTTGTGGATAGGAAAAACTGTTTCCTGCCCACCTCTCTTGGCAAACCACTGTGTTTCTGTTTGCTGCTGAAACTTGAAAAAGCAACAGGCAATGGCTGGATCAGAGTTGATCTTCCAGTGAGTGACAAATCCTCCCAGGATACGCATTTGTTCAGTAGCATGTTCATGGCCATGGGAATGTTTTGAAAGGTGAGGTTTCTGTAATAACTCCTGTGGCTTCTTCACCGTGGGAAGGTAAGGGAGTGATAAATATGCCCTCTAAGTCCCTTTCCACATTTGTGTTTGCTCTTCTGCAGGAAGAAAATATTTGTCTGACTGACTTTCCAATGGGAAATGACCACAGCATTGCAGCCATGTGATGTGGCTGTGGGGACTTTCAGCACATTGGGGTTTCAGGTGCTCTCCAGCTTCTGTGGTGTCTTGAATCTATCTTTACCTTCTTCCCCTGTGAGGGAGAAGATGCCCTTAAAAAATTAAAACCCAAAATCAAACTAATACACCTTTTCCAACAAAGTCTAGAAAACCCTGGGAAAAGTGTTGTCAGAGGAGGTGAGCTCAGAGCAGAATTCTGTCTCCACTCTCTGCTGGAGGAAGCTGAATTGGGGTGTCTGGATTGGTGCTGAGAACATCTCAACAAAATTATCATTTCTAACACCAGGACTGCTTTGAAATCAACCCCAAACATCTCTGTTCCTTGCTCTGAAAGGACTGAATGAGGATGATCTTTCCACTTACCTGGCCCTCAGTAGGTCAGTATCCATATAGGAGCAAAAACCTTGGCACCTGCCTAGATAATCGATGTGGCATCTGTGACATCACAGTGAGAAAAGGCAATGGCTACAGTTATCTTGGGAAAGGAAAAATATCTAAACGTAACAAAAGCCACAATACATTTCTTTTCAGAGACAAAGAAACTATTCTGGGGGCAGAGCAGGAAGGTCAACATGGTCATTTGAGCCCTCCAGACTCCTTAAGGAGAGTGAAGAGACAAGACTTCCTCCTCTGATCCAGTAACATCTCTTTTTTAGGAGACCTTTGACCTAATGTCAAACACCTCCAGAACTCAACGTGTAGATATCCAGAGTTTTGATTCTCTGCTTGGTCCTCAGGTTTTGAGTCATTTGGACAAGCCACAATTTCGATCTGTTCATTTGTAGACCAGGGCTGGAGACACACATTTCCTCTGACAAAGATGTTCTAAGTGAGCTCATGTTCATGGGACACTCAGGAGAGGTGGATCTGCACAGCGCAGAGAACCCTGGGCTTCCTTCTTTCCAACAGAGTGTGACACCTTCCCACTGACCCAGCTGGCCCAGAAATCAGGGCTGTTCAGCCAGTTCTGCCCTGCCTGGTGATCGTATCAACAGAGCTGCACCAGGAGATGAAAGAACACAGCGCTCCATCGGCTGGGTTGATTCCTCATTCCCCAGAACCAACTCATGTGTGTGTCTTTGTTCTCCTCTGCCCCCACAAGTGCAGAAAGGATCAATCCCAGAAATATTTAGACTTAAGAAGGGACTTATTTTTTTTCTCTTTCTCCCCATCCCAGGCTTTCAGACCAGGGGGGAAGGAAGTGGGGATGCAGGGTGTCAACAATAATAAGCAGGAGGGGGAAAAATGCCTGGCAGTGGGAGAGTTCAGGCTGGGACAGTTTGATCTCTCCCAGAGCACTCTCAGTGCTTGAAGATCACTGCTTTTGACACGTTTCTCCGGCTGCTGAATGAGAGGATTTACTTGGGTGAAATTTAGGCCCGAGGGGGACATGAAAATCATATTCATAATTTGAAGTGACATGTGATTCAGGATTAAAAAGCTGGCTGGCAGAGAAAAGAGCTGAGGTTATCCTTTTGAGCTGTGCTAATGCAGAAAACTGTGTTTTTAATCCTGTTTTAAAAAGGCCTAGAAGGTTTCCAGCTGGGCCAGTTAGAATATAAAGGAGCGGTAAAGATGAGGAATCCCTTTTTCAAAAGGAGGGAAAAAAATAAAAACCAAAACAACAACAAAAGATCAAGTTCTGCTTTTGTTTTTCTCTGATAGCAAGTGGCTGAAAGCCAACACAGGAGATTTTTTTTTAACCATCCCTTCCTTTGTCTGACTCCCTAAAACACCACAAGCAACAAGAGGCATCAGTGGGACACGGCAGAGGTGACAGCTAAAGGTGACACCAGCACCAAGGGGAGGGCTCCCAGGAATGGGATTGCACATTCCCTCAATTTGTGCATTCCTCTGAGGGACTGGGACTCCAGCAGGAGCTTCTCCCTTTCTCTCAGTGCCCAGGAGCTCCTTGTCCCTGGTACTGAGCACAGAGCAGAAAAGTGTCCCCAGTCCCCCTGGGTTTAGAGTTGTGTAATTAATCTCTGCTCCTTTTCATGCCACTTTTCCCAAGAAGCTCTTAACAGTGAGCTGACATCACCGCTTATTGTGCTTATTATTCTAATTTCAAGGTTTTAGTTGATATTCCTTGAGATATTTATTTGCAGTTTTTGTCTATCATATTAGCCTTCCCTCCTTCTTTGCTGACAATGTTGACTTCATTACAGCAATTTTCAGTATTATGTGGCAAGAACTCACTTTTCAGTATAGATGCTTAAAACATACTAAATGAAGGTCCATAATCCAATCGGGATCTTAAAAGAGAATATTTTGGAATTTGGTAAAATGCATCTCAAATAAACGTGCAGGATGAGCAGCAAATTGCACACTTATCAATTAACATTTTAGAAATGTGTGTTTTTTCCATATTTAACTCAATAGTTTCTGAAATAATTAGATTGTTCTGGCAGCAGTTTTGCAAAATTGCATTTCACAAGGGAAACGTCAGGATTAGATGAAACATTCGGTTTTGATACACTCGATTTGAGTGAGAATCTTTTGGCCTTTCTATCTTTTACTAAGTCACCTAAATTCCATTTCAAAACAGAAATTTGAATGAAACTAAATGAAAAAGCAAAGTTGCTGTACTCCAAAAACTGGGTTTTGTAGTGGACTTTCACTCTTTCCTCCAAAAAGACCTTTCTAATTGAAATAGCATTTTCTAATAAAAATCAGCACTGACAAAAATGAAGTTCTGCCCAGCTCAGTTGAAAGTCTGTCACTGGAACTCTGGAACAAATCCCTTTCAACTTCCCTGTCCCTCGAGGAACGAGATATTTCCTACTCCTCTTTTCCTCCCTCTGGAAAACTCCTCACCTAGACAAAATGAAATTATCCAAAGCCAGAGGAAGTCAATGAGAGCTTTTCTATGTATTGACTTCGGGTTTGGGGAAAGCTCTGGATCAATAGGGTGCTATTATTAATCTAATAACCTATATATAGAATTTAAATGTGCCATCATATGAGGTTTTTTAATCATCCCATGGAATCCAGTAGAAGGTTATTCCATTACATTCTCATGACTGAAAAGGAATACCTACTATTTTTATCTCTTGCTCACTCTTGCATCACCTCTGGGTGCTGGACTCCCACACGTAGGTTTGCTCACATCCTCCTGATAAATATGAAACTGAAGGAGAAACAAAAAGATTCAGGACTGCAGGGACCTAATCTGAGGGTAGGATCTGGCCCACAAAAACCTTTCCTGAAAGAGTGAGCTCTGCAGGATGCTTCCATCCCTGTTTGCAGCTCGCAGGATCCACAGTCAGGGCACAGGGAAACTACAGCAGAACCTAAACCTCTGCCCCAGCACTGTTTTCACTTGTGAGCTGAACACATCTGATACTGGCACATTAAGAGAGCATAAACATGAAACCCAGTGATGCTATTTTTTCCTGAGACACTTTTCAGAGTAGAAGAGCACTTTCAGTGTGACAGATCTGGCTGCAGGCCAGTGGATCCTCCGGGGAGTTTCGCTACCATTCCTGGGTACACTAAGAGTATATAGTGCATAGTGTATGTAATCAGGGAAGCAATTTCTCCCTTGGGTTCCTAATAGAGTTTCCTGCCTTTACAGCTTCATTGGTGATTTTTGTTTTCTTGCTCCGAGTGTTGGCACATCACAAACTGGATGTATTTGCCAATTGCTATCTGTGTCGCTGTCTCCAAAAGACAGCATTTTGGGGGACTGCAGGGAAACGACTGAGTAGGTTGTATAGTTTGTCTCTCTGCCAGAGAAAGATGGAGTGTCCTGCACAATGCTGCATTGACTAAGGAGATCCTGCTGCAGGCACCCAGCCAGCAAGGTGGAGCTGGAAATGCTGCTTGGAGCTCCATGGAGGAAGTGCCATCTCCCAGTCTGGATGTCTAATGGACTCTTGGGATGTGCCATTACCACAACTGTGGTCACAATTACAGTAATTATGTGGGCAAATGAAACACACAATTGCATGTGCCCAGCTCTAAAAATCTGGGCCCAGGTAATTGCCAAAGGCCAAAGGGAGACTCTCTCAGAGAGGAGATGTAGCAGCATCCCCAGGCTGGGCTGGAGGACATGCTCGACTCCTGCCTTGTGCCTCGTGTTTTCCATCTCCTCACTGTCTGTCTTGGAGCAAAGTAGGCTGGATCCTGTCCTGAGCACCTCCTCTTGGACCTGCCTGGTTTCTGAGTTGTCTTTTGGAATCCCAGAGATGAGGCCAAGCTCCCTGGATAGCATTGTGTGGATCTGCACAGGGAAGGCACTATAAATAGTAGCATCACACATTATCAACTGCATTCCTTGAGAAACCCAGAGCCAAGTGAGATCTTCTTTATTCGCAGGAAGAAGTTCTAGGCATATTTGCAGAGCATTTCTCTAGGTTACTCTGTCCAGTATTACTTAACAGTTACCATTTCTCTGTGTGTACAAGAGTCGACTTTTTATCTGTCAGCTTCCAAAATGAGATTGTAAAGCTAATTCTAAGATATAAGATATGTCCAAAATTATCTCAAAATAAAAACCCAATATCTTAGAAACCTCATAAAAGTCAAATATATGACCTGTTAAGGACAACATTTTGTGAAATACACTCACAATTCCACCGTTACAAATTCAATGAACATTCTTATTTATTCTATTATTAACACTATTCAAGTTTCTAAAAATTGCGTTAAATGTAATTTAAAAATCGTTCCTATATTGTTGTTTCAGTTCACAGTGTAGTCATGCAATCATTGCAAAAATATTCACACAGACACACACTCAGAATTACTGGTTTATTTGAAAACAACCATAAGTCTGTTTGTCTGTAGATTATTTTAAGTGTCCATGGTGATCAAAGTGCAATAAAGCATTATAAAAGACTAGTGAAAAAATGATGAAATAGAAAACCACTCTGCTTTTAGGAGTAGACTATTGTGAGAAAGAGAGACCATTTTCCCTGAATATATAATTTTTGTTCTGTCTCTTTAATTTGCATGAATAATTAAAATAGATTCGAGCAATCCTATGCTCTTATGGTTTTTCAGGATTAGAAGAAAATGCACCATAAAAAAGACTAATGAATGAATTGCTGCAAATCATAGCAGGGAACCTGATTTGGGATAAATGACTGGTCTGAGTTTCAAACAAATATTGAAGGAAATACCTAAATGTCAATTTATTTTTCATCCCAAACCTTGAATTATACCAATATCTTACTGAAATCTACAATGATGGGAAAGAATATGAGGGTTAAATGTCCTAGAAATTCAGACTTAAGTTCTAATAGTTGAGCTCAGCTTTCAGAGCCAACAATTGTTTCAAACTGAATGTTTTTAAACAAGATTAGGTATTTGATGTACACTTCATGAAATACCATGCACAGATAGTTTAAAAAGCAGCAATCGGTATTATATGTATGCATATATGATTCAAATAGACTAATAAATTGATATTTCATGTAGCCTTGCGCCTTCAGGCATTGTGGTTTAATTGGAGACTTTTAGGAAAGTATTTTCCTCATTTCTCCATCCACCCATGTCTGTCTGGCCAGCAGCATGTGGGGACTTTGGGCATCCTCTTCTGGGCTGGAGGAATAGCCTACAGACAGCTTTTGCAGAGCAGCTTAATGTAAAATAGCTGGAAAGCAGCTCTTTTGTATGAGCTGTTCCAGGGGCACTTGATCGTGCCCAGGACTCCCACCACTGTTGCCTATGGTTGGGCAGCTTGGGCTCTGTTTCTCCAGGATTTGGAGTATACCTTCATCCCACCTCATTTACAGACCCTTCTCCAAACTTCAGGAAGTCTCCACATTCTCCAGGTGAAATATTGTCCAAAGAGGATTTTCCCATCTATTTCAGGATGGGATGAATCACATTTGGAAGTGGCCACCCCTCCTCTTTTGTGTTCACATGTGTGAAGAACTTTGTCTATCTTCAAATAACCTGCAGAGAGTGAAGCTACAGGAGGTGATCCCAGCCCAGGGACAGTCCTGTCCCTCTCAGTGCCACCTGCAGTCAGGGTCCCCACTAGAGAGCAGGAGAAGGACCATACCCCTGCTAGGACCTGGCCTGGGCTCCTGGCATACGACTCCTCCATCCAGCTGGAGTTGTGAGTCACAAGCCAAGCCCTGCAGTCACTAACACAGCTCCATGTACAATCAAACTTCATATTTTGCAGTGTACTATCCTTTTTGGGTTTGGCAAAGTGAGGCATCTTCATCATAGACAGAGTAGGAATTATGATGAGCTTTTCCCAGCTGGACTTCTTGTAATCATCACAGGGATAAAGAGTTCCTTGAGACTCCAGATCTTTTCCTGTCAGGCTCTAAGCCTGTCTCCAGCTCTTTTGAGCTTGTCAGGGGTTTTATTTACAAGATTCAGCTAAAAATCTGTCCTGCTAGACTAAGCCAGGCTGTTTCTGCTTGTTCCTTAATCTCCAGGCTTCCTCCCTCTGCATGTTAAGGAACACTTAGTTTGTTTAAGGCCTGAGGCAGGCATAATTACAAAATTTAGGCAGAGTCCTGAGCTGACCCCAAAGGTCTTCCTACTCAGACAGAAATCATTTGTCATAATGAGCCTACTCGTAACCTGCTGACCCTTGGAGCTCAATTAATTTCACGCAGAAGAAGCATTCACAGCCCCTGGACCCTGCTGCAGGAGGGATTTGCACAGTGATGTCTCTCACTCACACAAGCCAGTGTGGACAAACAGGCTTAGAAATGTCTCCAGAGAGAACAAGGAACAGTGGTAAGACATTGTTTTTAGAGCAGGATGGTAAAATGAGGTATTTCTGTGTTTGGCTGCAGAGTTCATGTGTACTTCTTAGAATAATAACTTAAATATACAGAAAGCGTGTAACAGCCTGTGGGTTAAGTTTGCATCCAAATAAACTCTTTAGAACACACTCATGTCTATAGAAAAGAGAAGTGATGCACCAAAAGGGCCCTGTTTGTCAGCCTGCTGCATCAGTGCTGGGCCAGAGCATGGTGCCCTGCCAGCTCTGCCAGGCTTATCCCTGGGACAGGGGATGGAGCTCCCATAAGGGTTTGGAGACAATATCCATGATCTGCAGAGGAAACAACGAGCTCGGGCAAAACTCTGCAGCAAAGTCTATCCTGCTTCCCATAGGCAGAGCTGGGGCCTCTCTGCATCACATTGCACTGAGTCAGGCAAGCCCAGAACACACTTTTGGGGTCAGACCTTTACAAGCTGATGATAAACTGCCTGGACTTGAACTCTTGGTCTTTTCTGAGCTACTGGCATAACCTCTGGATTTTTGTATTGTTTTGCCTAAATAACAGACAAATCATGGCAAGAATAGAGCCTTAATCTGAATCTTTTTATGTATGTTTTCTGGTCTTTGTCATCTCAAATGCTTCAAAGGAATGTCCATGCAGTTCAGCAAATGAAATTAAAAACTGCTTAAACAGCCTAAAATTAGCTGTCTCATGCAAACTGGGTGTGGGGATGACAGGGAACAGATGAGAAGGAGGTTGAGAGCATTTGGATCAGTGGATATACTGTAGCAAGCTGTCTGTTTGGTGATATGAGAGGGTTGCTCTGGACCCACTTGTGTTGGAATAGATGTTCCTAGCCAGAATAATAAAAACCTGGCCTGTTCTATCTCTTGGCATGGTCCAGCCAGCCTATTTAATTAAGATGAAAAGCGCAGTCAAGAAGATAATTCAAGAGGCATCAGTCATCTTAGACAATACAAGGCAGTGATTTTTTGTAGCAAATCATTGAAGCTGCTTATGCATTTGCGGGAATGCATGTGGCTGGACTGGATCAGCCAAGAGCATCTTTCCAACAACCATAACTATTTGCACTTACACAGCACCTTTTGGCCACAGATCCCGATGTCCATAAATCTGTAGGCTCAAAGGTGAGAGCTCGGTAATGAATTTGAGAGCCATGTGATAAATTGTGTTTATTATGCACTTTCCTTATACAATGCTCATAATAGATTTTCACTAGAAGCGACTCCTGGACTGTGTAAGCTCTGTGCAAGCTCAGCTGCTACATCTGCAGCAGCCAGAAATCTGTCTTAAGGAAATCCCCAGATGGCACAAAACTGGCATTCCCTGTTCTTTGCCACAGAGCCTTTTGGCATAGGAGATAGTAAGGGGGTGAAGTACAGTGCACAGTGATTAAGCCATGGCAGTCACTGGCTGCAATCACTTTCTTTAGGTAATTCAGTCACACTGCTCTGTTATGCAAGAATGGACTTTGGATGTTCCTGGGTCAGACCTTCTGAGAACAGGAAGGTGGCACTGGGTTGCCTCTACTTTCTCTTCTTCCAATTTTGCCCAAAGAACAGGCTCACCACTGAGGTCAGACCCCCAAAGATATACATAGCATATTAAATAGTGCAAGTGTGCAGCAGCTCCAACACAGCCCCCTCTCCTTGCTCAATGCATGCCTATTGTTTAGATTGTTTAACTGATAGTACAATTTTCCTCTGCTTTTTCTCCACAGTCTGGCAACATTCAGAAATTGCTTTTTCCCTAAACTGTTGTCTCAAGTGCTTTGCCTCCGGAGGATCATAGAAGATAAAAATAATGCATGTTGAGTGTGTGTAAGTGTGTACATATATATGATACACGATTGCTGAGCATTTATGACATTAATCTTCACTCACAAAGACAGAAGAGATAACTCATAAGTTATCCCTCTGCTCAACCATGAATATAAATGTCAGACTCCTAATGGAGATGTTGTATAATGAAATATCGTGAATTATTGAATCTCCTGAGCCATGTGCAAATTTCATTTCTTCTTCCCTTTTGGTTTCAGATTGGGTATTTTTGAGGTGATGCTATCAGCACTGTGAAGAGCAGATGAAAAGATTCCCTATGTAGCATTAAAGATCTAATCTCCATAGTGTGGGTTGCCTGGGGGGAAGCTGGCTGCCCACTCCCATGGCATCCATAATTAAATGCATTCCAAATTTACACTCAAAAACTAATATTTTTGAGACCTCTTCCTTTAGGAATAAAATTCAAAGGTGAAGCTAAGGAAGACTATAAGAAACAACAGCACATTCTATAAATAGCAGTGCTGTAATTAAATCAATGTAAAGTGGATCAAGTTACTTTGGTGCCAACTCCACACACTTAAAATGGTTTAAGCGTTGTTTAAATAGGTTTAGCTTCACTTAGGAAATTAGTATAGACAAGCCAAAAATTCTTTATAATTTACCATTGCTTCTGGTCTCATCAGCTTGTATGTCACACTGGTTTATATTATCTTCAAGACATACTTATCGATGTGCAACTGAGATCCTTAATCTTCTTTTTAGCTTTGGCCTACAAGAGATGGGGATTCAGAAACGGTACATTTGCCTACAGAGATCTCGTTCAGAAGCTGAGCTCTGTCCAAGGGCAGATGTGCCCCTTGGAAGACTTGGTGGAAGTTGCTAAGCAAGTCTCCCCCTTTTTCCTAGAAGTTCCCAGTTCAGACCAACAGCTGCCACCAGTAATAACCCAGTCTGCTCACTGACCTGCTCCTCTGTTATTCACAGGCCCATTTCATTTGCACTAGTCCATAATACTGAGATCAGTGATTTCTGCCACTTTGACCCATTTGAACTGACAGAAGTCCAAAAACCGTCCACAGACAGCTCTGCTGGCCAATCTCAGGTGGTACAAATCTCATCAGAAGTGGTGAGTGCTGGTACATTAAGTTTCTTTGCTCAAGTTAGTCTATTTATTTTGTTTGTCTGCTTAAGAAACACATAATTTCATTTTGCTGAACCCCACCACCTCCTGCAGGGCTGATCTCTTACTTTGAGTGGAGAACTGTAACTCACTGCAATCCCCTCATCACTGCACAGAATGTCTCAGTATGTGTAAAATCTGTGACAGATAATGCTGAAGTTTCATCTCAGTCTTTGCAAGGTTCAGATAACCAAGAGAGGATGGTTCAGAAGGCTGGCCAGCTCACAGGGAGTGTTTAGGGACAGTAATCCCTCCAGCCCACCAACACATTATGCAATAGTTGTGCTGATACCATCACGCTTATCCTCACATTCGCCCTATGATGTAGAGATCTGTTATTATCCCCACTTACAGCTGCAGCACAAAGGATAAGGGTAGAATAAATGACTTGCTAGAAGGCAGATGGGGAGTCTATGGCACAGAAGATTATAGGAGCCAGGTGACCTGTGTCTTGGTTTGGCTTCATGCCCAGAAAATCTCCTTTTCTCCCTGTAGTTATTGTGCCTTCCTTCTGCAAAATGGAAACCTCTATTGAAATCTCTAGCCCTTTAAGGCTAAAAAAAAGATATCTAATTCCCGGGTTTAAAAAAAAATACAAAGGAGCCCTTACTTACCCCATAGGCCTAAGCATGCTGCATGCTTGTACTATATTTAAGAAATGACCCAGCATGAGTAACGCCTGCATTGTGATGTGGCACAATTTTGGGCAGAACATTCCCACTGGCCTCTTTATTTCCATTGATGTGAGTCATCTCAGTGTTGTACACCCAGGACACTGATGGTGTTAGTGGGTGCTGATCCCAATTATCCAGAGAAGCCTGATGGATGAGGCACAGCACTTGTGTCTGGGGTTGCCTGCATGGTACAGCTGCCCTGCCACTCCCTGCTGCAGGGATGTTTAATGGCAGAGCTCTGCAACACCAAGCGTGAGCCCCATCACATCATCATCATCCACTGACACAGGGTCTGCACTGGGTTGTTAAATTCCTTAAGTATTTATTGGAGCCAGTAGTGCCTCAGGCTCCATCCCCCCCCTTGCACATACCTAGCTGAAAATTACTGCCAGCCTTTGCCACTGACCCTTACAGGAAGCATTGAACCGATCCCCCCTGACAAACACGGAGCACTGGCTCAGCCTTGCCGGGTGACCCTCGGTGAGGTCGGCCTGACACTGTAGGCAAGGATTGATTGCAGGTAGCAGGTGAGACCCTTTCACTTGACTGCCTCTGGGACGTGGCCAAGCACTCTGTGCTCCAGGCAAGACACACCGTGCCTGGGGATGGGAGCCCCAGCTACTTTTATTAGGGCTGCCTGGCCACTCATTATATTTTAGGCTTATAATTGCTGGGTGCGTTGATGCTTTTCCTTGAGCTGTTGGGGACCAGCAGAAGCATTTCATGCTTCTCTGGGCAAAAATGGAAATGAGAAGGATCTCTCCCATCTCTGCCGTTTTCACCCCCTCCTCCCTGACTGCCTGTGCTGTGGCTCCATTGATCTGCGGTGAAGATACTCCCCATTTACACCTCTGACCAGAAAGAGAGAATTTGATTTGAGGTAATTGTTGTCCAATGCAGTCGATGGGGCCTCTATCCAGGCTTTATGGGAGCAATATTACAGAGGCAGTGATTCTGCTGTTCCAGGGGACTGCATCAATATATGCTGGAACTGATGCGTTAGGATCAGGAAAGTGACATTTACTGTAGTAAGGGGAGTACGTATTTGGCCCCAAATTTAGCTGAGAGTCTAGAGACATAATTCTATCTTCATCTGGAATCATTTATCCCAGCCCTGGGGTCTTGCCAAGATAAATAAGCGCTTCTTCATGCTCACATGTTAATGCTGTTGTGATGAGCAAAGGGTTCATTTATTTTGTAATTGTTCAAATTAAGCTGTTAAAATCAGGGAAAAGCCCAAATTCTGAGGACCTTAGTACACATGATATGGTTCTTTATCTACTCTCTGTAGTCTAATACAGAGGGGTGGGGGTACATTTCTTCCTAATTTATATTAAAATTAGATGGAAGAGAAAGAAAAAGAGAGAAAGAAAATGCCTGGTCTGAATCTGGTCGAGGTTCTGAATCCCAAATCAAAGGAGCGAGGCATCCTCTGCGATAAATGTTTTATGAAGAGCACACACAGCATGGTAATGCCCACAGAAATCTGACAGTTTTCTCTGCTTTCCCTCTCTCTGCTCTACTTTCCCATCTGTGCCTCAGGTCACACAATTGAGCCTTGTTGCTGCTGTCCTTGCCTGTGGTCCCTGATTCATCACTTTTCAGACATCACTTCGCTGTGTCTGGAAGAAGCAAACAGGAGAGACAGAACTTTCCCTGAATTTCCTCATCTCTGTTTGTACTTCTGCTTCCAATTTACTTGCCAATCTTTCCCCCTCCTTTCTCTGCGTTTCTCCCGTGGTGTTTCTCTTCTTGCTACTGTTCCAATGTTTGGTGTCACTTGGGTGGAAAATGATTTCACAGAGGGTTGGAGAGGAGTCCTGGTCCCGCTGAAGTGGTTCAACCCAGACCTTGTCATCCTTGGGCAGCCTCTGAATGTATCTGCAAACCTGTATTTTTGCAATGATCAGTATTTTTTGATCCGTTAGTGCGAGTTCTGCGTTTAAGGTGCTTTGAAATACCCTCACAAGTCTGATCTGGGATGAAGAATCTTCCCATCCCTTGGTAGATGGTTCCTATGATGCATTGTCTTTCCTGTTAGAAATGAGCTCCTGTTTTCCTCTTGGAGTAGGCCTAAGCATAATCATAATTTTAACTTTACTTCAGTATTATAAGATCCCCTTCATCAAAAATAATGTCAAAATTTTTGAACTCTTCAAATTTTTTTCCCCTCAGTCACTTACCACACTCCATAGCAGGGCAGAGAGAGGACTCTTCATTGCAGTTCTGCTTTCCTAACCTTTTCTTTAACCCCCTTTTCCTTTTCTCCATTAGAAAAAAACCACAGATTGCATAGTCTAAGTTTTAAATACACCCCCTCAGACCTATTTCTGCCTGCAGACCAGGAATCAAAGCTCTAGTTGCCAACACAGTGAAGTCCTGTGTCACAGCCTGGCCCCAGCTCCCTCCCCAGATGAGATGGGATTGTCACCCAGCCCCAAACATATTCCCATTGAGGCACCATCAGTCAGTGCTGCCTTCTGGACATACTTTTGCAAAGAAATAAAAATTGAAACTCAGTATATTTACTGCAAATGACAAATGAGAGTATAAAGCTGAGTAGAGAAATTACCCAGGGGGAAAAAAAAAGTATCCCCCCAGGAATTAGATCATATTTGAGACTGTAACTGGATCAGACAAGCGACAGCCAGTGAAACTACAGAAATTCATTGTGCACTGAAGAGCTGCAAAACACAGACCTGTGGTGGTTCTGCCCAGCCTCTCCTGCGTGATCTCTCCTTGGCCCTGGGAACGTTGTGCTCTCCTTGGATTTGGAGTTGGAGAACTTTGAGAAGAAGGCAATGTGAGTATGCTTGTCCTGAGTGCTGCTGGGCTAGAAATGGTGTGTTCTTATGAAAGCGTGTTTTCAACACGTGAGCAAGGTCTGGGGCAGCCTGACCAAATGATTTACTGACGGGTCAACATTCCCACAGCTGGCACTGCAGAGTGGAGGCTTCTCAGGATTTTCAATATTTTATATTCACTTGATGAACTAGATTTTGCATGAATTGTACCCAAAGCATCAACCCAAACCACTCTGAGTTAGGTTCTCAGCTCTGCCTTGAGATCTGTGCTGTGAGACATTTCATCTCTCAGCTTCTCAGCTCTATTTTTCCCAAGGCAAGGCATTGATTTTTCCTTTCCTTTCTGCTTTGCTTTAAATGCTCAGATTGCTCTGGACTTTTACAGTGTTTAATATGAGTATCAGCAAAGTGTTGTCCCATGTTCTGTTTCAGCCTCCAAAGAAAAGCACAATAAAATCCCAATAGTAATTATGGGGGGAGTTTTTGCCATCTTAGGCATTTCTTTTTTAGCTTTTTGCGTGTGTTTCTCATTATTCTTTATATAAAATCAGTGCCTTGTCTAACAGAGAAACTGCAAAGATTTTCACATTTAATTTTGCTGTAACTATTAAAAACTATGCTATTTATATGAGCAGTGCTCTTCAGTGATCTATCTGCTCACGGGATTGAAGTATGAGGTCATGGGGCTCATGAAGAAGCCTATGAGCTGGGCTGTGAGGATGGAGGAATCTGAAAAGCAGGAAAATGGAAGGAAAGCAGTGATGCTGAGATAGGGGAAGAAAAACTTTTGTTCACTTTTTTATCAAGAGCTATGCCACCCCTGACTATTTATTTTCAAGTCAGATGGGGTTAGCAGTGTGCAAGCAAAGAGATGAGCAGGTCCCTGAAAAAAACAATGGACAGTTAACCCCAAAAGGTGGGTGAATCAGGAGGTAACATCCATGGAGGATTCCCTGGAAGAAGAGGTTTTTAAAATCATAGTCTGTGAAAGGGAAAAGGTGGACAAGTGCAGAAAAGAAGATGGAGAGTGAGATGTCAGGTATTTGGGAGGTGGGAATGGAGGAGACACAATCACTCAGGGACTGCAGATATGAGGAGGGACATTTTGATTGACACAAAACACCAAAAGGAAACAAACGAGAAGAATCACAAAGAAGCTGGGCACAGATTAAAAAACAGTGTTAAAAAGTTTGAGGGCATTTGGATCTAAATGGAAAGGGATAAGTGACAACATTAGACAAACATTAACCATCCAAATTCTTCTCCTTGTTTTTGTGCTTGTACAATAGGCTGACTACAGATGGGTTCCTACAATGTGTAGGTATTGGTTTTATCTGGAATTTATGAGATTTTCGACTTACTGTCAGAGCACAATTTCCCTGTGCTTTTTATATTTATTTATTATTTATTTTTTACTTTTTCCCAGAGCTGAATGGGTGCATGAAGGGCACATAAAGGTTTATTGAGTAAAAGCCCTAAATGCTTGCAAACTTTTACTATTCTTCCAGGGCCTATAAATATTTTTCTCAATCCTACTCTTCAAGGCAATAAAAAATTAGTGTAGAGGTTAGCTGTGGGACACTTGACATGAGTCTGGCTTTAATCTTATTCTGAGGTTAAAGAACGTAGAACTGAAACAGTCCAGACTGCCAAAGTATTGAAATAGATAATGACATGCTCTCATCTTTAGCCCCTACGTACCTGTGGCATCACAAGGTGCATGGATGGTGAACAGACTGAGTCCCTGTGCATTAAATATGTGCTGCCCTCTCTCATGGGTGTTGCTGAGATTTGCATTTGCAGAGAAGTCATTTTCTTTCCAAAGGGCATGGTTTGTGCCCCAAAACATGGCCACACTGAGCAAACCTCAGAGATTTAAGTCTCAACAGTGTATGTTGCTGGGTGTCTAGGTCACAGCTGAGGAGTCAGGGCTTCAGACACACAGCTTGGGAGGCAGGGAGTATTTTCTGAGTGCAAAATTACACACACACACAAAAGTTTTATTTAAAAATAATATTTGTAATAAAAAGTAAAACAAAAATCTCTCAAACAAACAGGGGGGAAAAACAAACAAACGTTTTCCCATACTCATTCCACTGGCAAGCCATGTCTTAGTACTCCAAAAACTGAGAGCTTAAGAAGGGACCTTTCAATCAGGACTATCTTAGTCACTTTGCTCACAATAGCCAGAGTTCCATCTCTATCTGGCCTCTGGGTATCTCTTCAATTTGCCATGAGCCTTCAGTTAGGGCTTTGCTTTAGCTGTGCATCCCTGGGACAAATTTAGGAGATGTTAAGAGAGTGAGTAAGAAAAGCCAGTCTGTGGCCCAGAGGTTCAGATCCATTGCACAAGGCCCTTCTCTTCCGTGTGAGGAATTATGTGATGGATATCAACGTGGCATCTTGTAACCATTCTGCATGTAGCTGTGCTAATTCCCTGTCAGGATGAAGCAAATGAATTAATGCACGTTGACTTACGACTGTGTAAAAGATGTTCCTGGTACAACAGCAGCTGTCTTTGTCTTCCTTCCCTTTCTCCTCCCTTGTGGATCTCTCTTTTTGGTTTGCAGCCCTAACTTGGAGAATGATTTTGGATGAAAGGAACATTAGAGCTCATCTCATTCCAACCCCCTGCCATGTGTAGGGATGCCTTTCACTAGGGCAGTTTGCTCCAAGCCCTGTCCAACCTGTCCTTGAACACTTCCAGGCCGGGGACAGCCTGTTCCAATGTGTCCCCACCTTCACAGGCATTGTCCTTTCTGGCTGGCAGGTGACCAGCAATGTCAGAGATCTGGAGGTGTCATCGTGTCTGTCACCACCCGTGGGACCAAGAGACTTCCCTCGGGTGCCTCCAGGAGAATTTGGGATGGGGCTCCGCAGGCTGGGAGCGAGCTCAGCTCTCCCTGGTGTGGAAGTCAGCAAGTCCAACACCCACGCAGGAAGCCAGAGCACCCCCTGAAACTCAGCACTTTGGGTTTGCGAAGGGACGTAGGGAAATATTTTTGGAGTCAGTTTTCCTGGATGATCCCAGCTTGTGAAAGTTGAAGGCAAGCACTAACTTTCCTGTTCCGGAGCAGTTGTTGCTAGAATGTCTGAGGCTCCTTGTTTCATCAGCTTTTTTAAAAAAATACTCTGAAAACAGAATGTCATGGGAATGCTCCCGAGGCCCCTGAGCCTGGAGGGGGTAGGAGGCTTGCAATAACACATTCATTCATTTAAAAGATTGTTTTGGAGGTAAACCCACTTCCTATGTAGATGGGGAAAAGAGGAGAAGAGTGTCTACTTCACAGGGTTTTTTTAATATAGGAAAGCTCATTTTTGGTGAGAAAAACTTCAGTTATCTTTGAGTACCAGGCATTCCTCTAGGAAAGCTGATGTAAACATACAGAGCTGTTAAAGATTTAATGAGATCCCACCAGTATGTGTTGTGCATTTATCTAATGAGATCACATAGGTTCTCCTCTCAGCACCTCCTCCTCTACTGAAATCAGGCACCTTCTCTGCTCCAGCCAAGCCCCAGATTAATATTGCCTTGACGTAATTGTTCATTCAACACCACTGCTAATTTGTCAGTGGAGCTATCCCAGGGTCTTGCTCCAAGAGATATGAAAACAATAACCTTGTGACCAAGAGACAGGCCTAATGTTTTCTCTGCTAAACTGTTGAAAGGGTGTTTTATGTGAAGGAGATGGGAATGAGTCATCAAGCAAGGGGGTACAAGGCTAGTACTTCTGAAAAGAAAGAAAAGGAGTATAAAAACACCAAAGTTATCCTTCCCTAATGCAAATCAGAAAATTGACAGGCAAGAAAAAAGGCAAATAAATACAAACTGAACCAGAGGAATGCATCAAGCTTCAAATCAAACGAATGCTGGGCATGGTTATTAAAAGTTTGCGCATTCACAAACACACGTGTGCACGCTTTGTCTTGCACACACATATCCATCACTAAAGCACTGATGTGCAGCTCCCAAATAATTGCCTTCTAATAACAAAAATGTGCCCTATTCCAGTAATGCCATCTGCAGCACAATCCAAACCAACTGCTGGTAAAAAACAAAAATCATATTTCAAAGAAGCACTGAAGATTAGCCTGTGGCTTTCACTAAACTGTGTCTCTCTGATTCCTGCTGGGTGACACAATGGGCTGGCTTAGCACAGCCTGGCCTCTGAACTCAGCCACGCAAGCCTCGGATCCTTCAAACAGCATCCTCACTGTCTATCAGATTTTCAAAGCTACACATATCCTGCACAATATGAAATATTCTCTTCTTTCTCTGCCCCGTTTCTCTGTGGCACATCTGTATGCCCCTTCTCCCTATTTCTTTATAGAAGTCCTCAGAGCCTTTTGTGCTTGTATTCCTTTCAACATCTGCAAAAGAAATCATTTCTCTTAGAAACAGTGTAAGGGTCGGGGAATACACACAATAGCTGGAAATACTGTTTAAGGCCCAGAGGGGTGAACTTTTTTTTCTCCTATGAAAATGTGCTTTTCCAATGCAATGCAATATTCAAACTCAACCCCCTTCCCTCCTAGCCACCCCCCCCCCCAC